>JARFJB010002231.1:9315000-9400000 GCA_036346205.1 Vesta saturnalis | reverse complement strand
AAGTAATTATCACGAAGTTTTTGTATTATTATCAAGTAGTTTTTGTATTTGACATATTTGTCAGTTCGACAGGTTTCACTGTAGTGTTTCGCTCAGTTATTCGTTCAATTTATTTCTCTGTTTCAATGTAGTTGAAGTGAAAAGTAGCAGAGGAGGACCTAAACATTGGCCAGCTCGATCACCAGACCTAACTAAAGTGGACTTTTTCTTGTGGGGTTATGTAAAGAGTATGGTGTATAATGACCCACCAACGACAAAAGAAAACATGAAGGTCAGAATTACAGAAGCATTCAAGAGTGTTGATCTTACAATATTGTGAAATGTGAGACGGGCATTCGAGAATCGACTTCAACATTGTATTGATGTTGGTGGAGATCACTTCGAATACCTAATATGATTAATTTAATGTTCTTATTTTCTTTTTATTATTTATTCTTTCGTTATTGTTGTTCTTCTATATTTACAGTTAATGTTATCAGTATCAAGTAAACAGGTTCGGTAGTGCACTAGATTGATTCATTTGTATTGTTTCGAGACATTTGCATGACAAATCCTTCTCAAACAGCAGTACATTTGTCAAATTTATCTGTCAAACACAATGACGACAAGATAAACATCATAATCCTAGATTTTGTATCAAATTCATCAAATATCTGGAAATATCTCGATAACTACTCACATCAGATACAGGGAACCTCTGACAAAAATTAAAGAGGAGTATCAGAGGACTTTGATAGTGATAAAAAATACAGGGTGTTCCATTTGAGTTAAGGAAGAAAATGACACATCCGAGTTTTGAGCTACCCTGTATATAAATCCCAATTATCTAAATGAATAATGGCGGGTAACGATACTAGACAATATTCTGAAAGACAACTGGCCAACAGATAATTCATTTCTACAGAGTGTATTGTTCTACATGGATTTGAAATGAGTACAATTTCAACACAAAACAATCCATATCTTTCCAAATACCCTGTATAATGTATTCAACCCCGACATTAAAATAATAAAAAAAATGTGGGCTTTCTGAATTTGAAATAATATACAGGGTTTCCCATTTAAAAAAACATAAGTTAGATTCATATCTGAATTTTGGAACATCCTGTATAGTTCAAAATAATTTTAAATAATGAACTGTTACTTCCTCTACCCTTTTTGTTTGAGAACTTTTTTGATATCTATGAAACCAAAGGAGTTAACGAACTTTGCATCTTGGTTGGTATACCCTGTATGTATATATATATATATATATATATATATATATATATATATATATATATATATATATATATATATATATCATACATCTACATATACAGGGTGTTCCAACGATTTGGGGGTGGAAGATTATGCCTATACTGTTGATTTAAAAAAATCTTATAACAAATTATTGTAGTCAACGAGGAGCATCTTGTAAAAATATTTCTGTATATACAGGATGGTTCATGTTCGAGCACTACACTAAACTTGTGTTTTTTTAGTGGAACACCCTATATATTTTAATACATTTGAATTCTCTGTTAAATGATGAACAAAATAATATAAGGTATTATGAGTCCACGACCAACGGTTCCGAAGTTATTGACTTTTTTAAGTAAAAAAATTAGTCAATTAAGTAGGCTCTTGTTCCGCCCATCTTGAAAGATATCGGAGTCAAATTTTGGGATTTGTTATTCCAATGTGCCTTGTTTTAACTTCTATATTCAGGTTCTCTACATATACGAGGTGGTTCATTTTGTTCAATGTTATATTTCTCTCACTCACTTTGTACTACGTATTTTTGAATTATTTAGTGATAAAGTTGAAAATTGTAAAATTTTCTTACTTTTTTTTAAATTCGTCACAATAAGGCCTATAAAATAAATTAAGACAATCTCATAAATCACAGAAAAACAACAATGAAACAACGCTAATTGCAATAAAACTGTGAAGTTAGAGGTTTTCTGACACAATACAACAGTTTGGACCATAAAAGAGCAACGCTTAATAGTTATTTACTCGTAGAATATCATAACTATAAACTTTAAAATGGAATTAAAGAACATAATGAATTACAAACTCGTGGGGTGAAATTCTTGTCAATACATAGTGGGGCCATCTTTTTTCGATAGACATTTAAACTCTCAAGTTTGTTTCGATTTTTTGTGGCATGATTTGCCGATCTTACTTAAAGGCATCCCTTTGATGAAGCGTCAACGCATGTAGTTCGAGCATGACGGCGCTCCTGTCCACTACGCAACACGAGTAAGAAACTTCTCAAACAATGAATATCCTCAAAGATGGATTGGAAGAGGCGGACCCGTAAATTGGTGACTCCGATCACCTGACATAACCAAACCCGACTTTTACTATGGCTCATTTGTGATCGATTAAGTCATATTTACCTATATCCAAGAATTAACGGTTTTCGAGGTATTTGAGATTATGTAGTAATTCACTATTTTCGTTCAGTTTAAGTCGATTCTGTAGGGATTGATGGTTTTAAACAGTAATTTTAGTCTAGTTTTCAATAGTAGCATATGTATTTCACTTAAAAAACACAAAGGTATGAGGAACATGCTTATAAGTAGAAAATTGTCGAGATTTAAAATCAGAATGTGAGAGAACCCAAAATCGATTTAAAATTTCCTAGTGCTTATAATTTTTAAACTATTCTCTACATGTAGTGTTAAAATAGTCCAAATTTTCCGATAAAACCATTTTTTGTCAAAATTCGTTTGATAATTCCACCAGAAAAAGTTTTAAACAGCGCTACCTCTTGAAAATTCTAAATTGAGAATAATAAATCATTGAAGTCTTGATTCAATAGAACTGCAAATTTTATTCAATAATTTTATATTTTGTACTCAAAATGACCACAGCCGCCGTCTCTTATACAAGCTCAGCTCTCTTTCTTATTTCTTGACAGGTAATATTTCTTTCAAAATCATTCTTCATTTTTCTCGCTCCTTCTTGTATCCTTTCTATTAATTATTCACGAGTATGAATTTCTGTCGCATAAACCAATTACTTCAGTCTTACCCATATGTGGAAATCTAAAGGCGTTAAATTGCATACCTATCCACCGGTTTGGAAACCATTCATTTAACAACACGCGAACATTTAGACAATAATGTGCTGAATAACCGTCGTGTTGGAAAATTATGTGTTGTCTATCAATGATAGGTATGACATCAAAAAATTCTTCCATGTGATTTTTCAGACATCCTTCATATCCTGTCAAAACGTTATGAAGAAAATATGGACCTATCAATTTATTACTTATTACGCCCATCCAAACATTCATACTAAATTTCCTTTGGAAATATATTTTTAAATGTGGGTTTACATCAGACCATGAATGTAAATTATGTTAAGTTAGTGATACTTTCTCTGCCGACTCTCGCTTCGTCCGTCCATAAAATTCTAGATGAAAATCTAGCATCCTCCCTGTCAGCATTTAAGATAAAATCACAAAATTGAAGTCTCCTGTCAAAATCGTACTCTTCCAACCTCAAGGGTTAGGGTTGGGGTAATGTATGGGTGTAAGCCATTCTTTTTCAACACAGATCAGACTTTTTTTGGGACCTTCCCAGGTTCACTGGCAGCTTTGCAAGTACTCATCGTGCAAGTATCTTTTACCGTTTGTAACATTGCTTCATCTAGGTCTGGATTCACAGGTGCACCAGCGTTTCTATTTTTTTTAACAGTACCAGTTTCCAATACTCTCACATGAGGAGTTTGTCTGTTGGGAAATCTATTCTATTTGTGCCAGAGATGCATTCACATTACTGTATCCATACATAAAGAGAATATCAGCATAAGTAAATGTAGCCATCTCAAATACAAAGCAAATGATAAATAATGAACAAATAAATGATAACAAACGGACAATAATAACAGAAACAATAACAATAGGAACGATAATAACAATAACAATAATGAAAAGGAACGAACGATAACTGAGAAAAATTAACTATTCAAATTGAAAAATCACGAAAGTCATTAAAAAAGGCGAATTAAATTATGAAATGTAAAAGCAAATCAGTTTTGTTTTTTTTTGCCTAGAACTTGCCGAACCAGAGTTCTTGTTTCCAAAGCTGAACTACTCAATTTAGAAATTTTCGTCACGTATGGAAAATTCAAATGAAAATTACCTGTCAAGGAATAAGAAGGAGAGCTCGAGCTTGTATAAGAGACAGTGGTGGTCATTTTGAACACAAAATGTAAAATTATTGAATAAAATTTTCAGGTTTATTGAATCAAGGCTCCAATATTATTTTCAATTTAGAATTTTCGAGAGGTAGCGCGGTTTTAAAAACTTTTTCTAGTGGAACTATTGAACGAATTTTGACAAAAAATGGTTTTATGGAAAAATTAAAACATTGAGCTAGTTTTTTTAAGACTATTTTGACACTACATGTAGAGGATAGTTTAAAAGTTATAAGAAATTGAAAATTTGAAATCGATTTTGGTTTCTTTCTTATACTTTTGCATTTTTTAAGTGAAATATTATTGAAAACTGTACTAAAATTACTGTTTAAAAGGACCAATTCTTACAGAATCCGCTGAAACTGAACGAAAATAGATTTTTCGATGTAGGCAAATATAGCTCATTGGTCACAAATGAGCCATAGTAATTTGGAATCACCCTATATATATATATATATATATATATATATATATATATATATATATATATATATAGGATAGTGTTTAAAAGTTATAAGAAATTGAAAATTTGAAATCGATTTTGGTTTCTTTCTTATACTTTTGCATTTTTAAGTGAAATATTATTGAAAACTGTACTAAAATTACTGTTTAAAAGGACCAATTCTTACAGAATCCTGAAACTGAACGAAAATAGATTTTTCGATGTAGCAAATATAGCTCATTGGTCACAAATGAGCCATAGTAATTTGAATCACCCTATATATATATATATATATATATATATATATATATATATATATATATATAGGATAGTTTAAAAGTTATAAGAAATTGAAAATTTGA
Organism: Vesta saturnalis; assembly: GCA_036346205.1. Lineage (NCBI taxonomy): Eukaryota > Metazoa > Arthropoda > Insecta > Coleoptera > Lampyridae > Vesta > Vesta saturnalis. The sequence continues at coordinate 9,395,002 of JARFJB010002231.1, read as the reverse complement.
AATCGATTTTGGTTTCTTTCTTATACTTTTGCATTTTTTAAGTGAAATATTATTGAAAACTGTACTAAAATTACTGTTTAAAAGGACCAATTCTTACAGAATCCGCTGAAACTGAACGAAAATAGATTTTTCGATGTAAAATATAGCTCATTGGTCACAAATGAGCCATAGTAATTGGAATCACCCTATATATATATATATATATATATATATATATATATATAGGATAGTTTAAAAGTTATAAGAAATTGAAAATTTGAAATCGATTTTGGTTTCTTTCTTATACTTTTGCATTTTTAAGTGAAATATTATTGAAAACTGTACTAAAATTACTGTTTAAAAGGACCAATTCTTACAGAATCCGCTGAAACTGAACGAAAATAGATTTTTCGATGTAGGCAAATATAGCTCATTGGTCACAAATGAGCCATAGTAATTTGGAATCACCCTATATATATATATATATATATATATATATATATATATATATATATATATATATATATATATATATACCACCCAATCTGATTTATTGAGACAAATCCTGTGGTTTGACATAACAATGAATTGGTTTTAACACAAAATTGAAGATGCTGGTCCACAGAACAGCCACACTGGCTGGGAGAAACAAATAATCAATGTTTTTTCAATAAATGTTTGGGGCGGAATTCTTGATGGGCGTTTAATAGGGGCACATTTTTACGATGGTACACTATTTACATGGCCCAATGGAATGGCCACCGCGGTGGCCTCACGCCGTTGGACTATTTTCTGTGGGGTTACTTGAAGGAACGTGTTTATACGGTAGCTGTAATAAATATGGATGACCTACAAGGCAGAATAACAGAGGAGTGTGCAAACATTTCCATGCATGCTTTACTAGAAGTGACAAACATTTCCTGCACCGTCTAGATATATGCACTAGTAATAATGGAAGCAATTTTGAACAATTTTTATTATAACTTGTAATTATTGCTCATTAGTTTTTGTAATTATTAGTTAATTAATTGTTATTCGAATAAAAACATTTTTGTTTGTAGAAAGCTGTTGATATCATCGCCTACTAGATAAACATTACAAACTTCAATTTATTGCCATGTGAGGCCCATATTAATTTTTTATTGCTGTAAAGAGAATAAAAGGTGGTACAATCTGAGTATTGAAAAGAAAGTCTATAGTGCTGTTTGAAAGAAAAAATTGAATATATGTCATTACACGAACAGTTTTTATAAATTGCTCTTTCCTATCATATAGACAATTTCCCTCCATTTAAGTATATATATATATATATATATATATATATATATATATATATATAATTTTAAATAACGAAGTTACAGGCTTGGGGAGTGAAGTCTGGGACACCCTGTATATGTTTATGAAAGGTGGTGTAGGTAGCGGACCGCAAAAAATTTACTATTGTAATAAACGTTTGTCAAATCGCCATTGTTACCGGGATAGAAAAGATAATTAGTGGATTTTTAATATCTTGATAATACATCGTAATTTGCTAATGTTTTCAATATATTTTATTTATATATTTTTATGTAAAAAATGTGAGAATGTATGTAACTGATATTTGGCTAGGGTTGAAAAACACATGTTGGGGTGTGAGTAGCAGGTGTACGTTTAAAAGTGCTTTACTGCAGGGGCGTAACGAATCATTGGAATTTCTTATGCGCCGATTCTTAATGTAAAAATGTCACGAGTTTAGTAAGTAATTGTGTCGGTACAGACCGCGATCAAAATATACCTTTGTTTTTTACTTGGAAACTCGAGAGCTAAATGTAGGATTGGTTACCGACGAATGCATATTTTTAAAATTAAGATGTGCAATAATTAATAGGAAACTGTTCCAACGTAAATTAATGTTTCTTGTTTTTATATTATTTTGAAAAATGGGGGTTAATTGCGGGAGTAAAGATAGTTAGGTTTGAAATCGGGGGAAAGTTCATTGTAAACCGTTTGTTTTTAAAATATTTCGTGCGTGTACATTTTATTTTGAATTAACCAATAATAATTTGTCTTTTCTTTCGTGCGTTAGTTTTAATGTGTTTTTCAAATATTAATCTATAAATAACAGTCACTCTTTTTGAAGTTAAATGGCTCTACAAGTCTATATAATCTATTAAACAATCGAGCATTGCCTTGCAAATGTATCTTATTCGCTCGCGGGTTCCTTAAGCTGGAAGCTGTTAAAATGAAAGACAGTAAAGGGCTTCCATACTCTGGTATTGGTGTGAATTAGCATTGTTGGTTGTTGTTTATATTTATATTTGTGTAGAGGTGACGCGTGAGCAAACGGGTACAGGATACCGCTCTGGTCATTAATTGTAATGTGCAATTGCCGAGTGTGTACATACTCCCGGGCTCAGATGACCATTAAACACCTCGAATTTTATTTTTGTTTTTATTGTTGTATAGATGAATGTGTAACCTGAGAAAGGAGCTCTGTATTTTTCTAACATCCTCAAATTTATATATCGGACACGATGTGATCTATTTATAGCTTACCATTGTAAGGCTTTGTTTTAATGAGTTTTTTTGTATCAGTTTTGAAGTAGAATTATTTGCCTGCGAACTAATTTCTCTTTATATGTAATTTCTTGTAACAGCCTATCTAATTCAGATAGCGCAACGTACCTAGCATTAGACGGCCACTTCATTTGATCAGATTTGAGGTTTGCGAGTAATTAAATATCAGACTTGTAAATAAATTCTAATGTTTTAATTATTGCCAGGAAGGTCAAAGTAAGGCAGGCAATTAATTTGAGTAATAGTAACATTATTGTCAGTCAAGTTAAGCTAAATCACTTAGCGATTGTTTTGTTCTTGTACTTGCATTGTTGCAAATAAGTTCAAATTACACTTTTCAAGATAGGGTACCTGGGGTACGCTACAGTGGTGAATAGTTGATTTTAGTTAGGCTTAATTCAAGTATTTACTACTCATGCAGTAAGTTACAGATGGTAACAGATATTTCTTTCTTTTTGAGAATTTGTAAAATTAGAATTCATGTGTATATGCAGATGTCGTAATTGTAAACCATGGTTAGCCCTTGTTTCATTTTTCATTCAATTATGCCACAGCATGTAGCTTAACATTAGTTGGTCAAATTGGTTGTTAGCGGTAAATTTCTCAAGACTTATTTTAAGAAAATGGCGATTCGATTTCACTAATTAAGATTATCTAAATTTGATATGCTAATACACAGCCAATGTAATCAAGTAGTTACTAGAATGCATGAACTTCTTTCGAGAAGATTTCTAGATAATGTAATACAACAAATTATAGGTGCAGTGAAGATTGCAGATTTAAAAACTTAGTTTTTTCAAATCGAAGTGTTGGAACACAAATCTGTGAAAAAAGATAATGTTAACGAAATTAACGTACTTGGATGCTAAACAGTATAATTACAAAATTCTCTTTTTTTTATGATTGTGGACCTGAACAGGCTAAATTTGGCCTATCGTGCTAAAGCACTCAGAAACAACACTTAGGAGGATGGATAGAGCGATAATCAAATGCCAATAGATGTCTATGAACAGCTACCTTAAATTTTCTCATATCATAAGTGAGAGGAAAACAGGAATTAGGGAGATCATTCCAGAGTTTAGAAGCCGTGTAGAAAAATGTGGATTCCGCCGGTTTGGTACGACAAGTGGAGATTCTATGATGGATGTGTAACCGTCATTTTCGGAGCAAATACCATTCATACTCAATGTGGATTTCAAGAATGAAAGAATTTCAATTATGTGCAATGAAATTGTTGCACTTATTTATGAAATAACTAAAACACCTCTGAGAATTTGAATGTAAAGTAACAAGTTGACATTGATTTGAAAATATTTTTGTTAAATGGGGCATACTCGAAAACCCCTAATTACCAATTTGATAAAAATTTCGTTAATGGTTTACACAGAAATTTCGGCTAATCGCGACATGTCCTGTATACTAGTTTTTATGTGATAAACAGGATACTTTTGAAAATGTTTGATCAATACTGAACATGGGTCAATAACAGTTGCTATATGATGTACAGCAATCAGAATACAATATATAATTTACCCAAAATTACTAATGTAAATGTAAGTAAGTCAGCAAAAGTTAGTACGCCAGAGTCGATAAAAAAATTATGTTCTCCTATAAAAAGCTTAGAATTAGAATATGCATCAGTAAGTGGTAGTGAAATATCCGATATCTTTGAAGAATTTCATCAAGACCTTCTTTTATCGCACAAAAAAGGTGAAAAAGCGATATCAAAACCTGAAGCCGATCGGCTTGTAATGGCAAGATTTACCGATGATTACAAGGAAATTATAACACTATTAAGAAGTGAAGCGCAGGTAATATACATTATTCACTAGTTACAAATTCATTATTTTTTTAATTAGATAGGTAGTAATATAATGACTGAAACTTTAGAAGATGTACTAAAAGCACAAAAGGAGCACAGAAAACCGGAATATTTTCCAGAGTCTACCCCAATACCAATCGACAAATTATTATTAGAAGAAAAGATTTTGCCGAGAGCCGATTCTCCGTCTGTAAGTGAAGTTAGAAGAGAAAGTAATGTAAGCAATGATGCAATGTCAGGCGTTTGGAGAATACTGTCAGTCAATTCCACAAATGCAAACAAACAAAAAGATTCCCAATGGCTTGATACACCAACTTCGTCACATCAAATTATAGACAATTCTAAGAGAAAATGTGAAAAATGGTTATCTAAGTATCACAAATAAATCATGAACAGATGATATATTTACCTGAGGTGAGGATACGCTTCGTTTTAATTCATCTGTCCTTACTCTCAATGTAGCTGTAGCGGAAGATCCAATAGATTCTGTGCGTAGAGGTGTTACTTCATGCGAGGTTCCAAGTGAATCCGATACAACTACTATAGGGCTGGATGCACGGTCCGTTTCACTTTGAGTAGTCGTTGCTTGTATAATGTGAATATGTAGAGGAGTAGGTTGCGTAATTTGTATCTGCTATAAAAATGTAAATACAAAATGTGTAATATATATCTAACAAAAACATACCTGTTGTAACTCGCTTGGTAATAATGGATGTGAATGTTGCTTCACCAATGTGCCACCTCCAGGTACTGTTAATAAATTTCCCGGTGGTGGAGATATAGATGGTAAGGGATCTGAACATTGCCGTTCCATTCTCATCGGTGGAGCTAATAAATTTTGTAACGAAAGCGGATCTGTCTCAGTATTCTGACTAGAATCGCTTTCCCGTTTTATTCTCGGTTGTCTCATTAAAAATCGCCCGCGTTTTGTACCCATTACAGCATGTTGATTTGGAGATTGTGTTGTTGGTTGATTCGATGCATTTATTCTATCTGAAATCAATTATACAATTGTCTCTATTCTTCATTTTATCAAAATAATACAATTCTATATTGCAGCCTACTACTTATATAAAATTAAAATTTAACTACATCCTTTTACTGAATTAAAAATTATAGTTTTCAAATTATGCAGTTTTTAATTGCGTGGTACCATCATAAAATTAGGAGGTTATTCCACACAGGATGTGGAGTACAAAATATACTACACTAATTTTTGGTCTCAAGTAAAGAGGAGGAGAGGATAGAATACCCTGTATTAAAAGTTAAAGAGCGGTGCCATTGTAAAATTATGAGTGCAATCTATACAGGGTGTCGAATAACACCACGCTAATCATTGGCGTCAAGTAACACTATAATAGACATTTTAAAATCTAAAATATGTCTTTCTTGACAAACAGGAAATCGTCAAAGTTTACCGCATATTATCACCTAGTAATGACTACTGCTAGTAATCAACTTTAAAACCAAAAAGTGAATACACAATGTTTTGAAATGATTAAATGACACTAAAATGATTTTTCACAAATAAATATTTGCCAAAAATTAATTTCCACAATCTAGCATCAGTGCATTATCTTTCGTTCAGTACAGACATACGCTTTACAGATCAGCTAAACTCGGTAGTATTAGTTAAACGTATTGCGTTACTAAACAAACAAACTCAAATTTAGATGATTCGGAGTTATCAGTGGAATTGCCATTAAATAGAAACGCTGTTCAGCTTTGTCCTACTTATTAGCTAAATCTATTCGGTAGGACCTTCGAGCACAACAGTGCAGATATGTACAATTTCACTTACAGATAGAGAAATTTTCTTTATCGATATTTCTTGATATTATTCAAGGCATAAGCTATTCAACACAGAGTTAAAAAACAAATTTTGTAAGAAAATGATTAATATCATTGATCCCGATGAAATGACTGCACTAATACATATATAACAGGGTATGAAAAAAATCGATTTATTTAAAAAAAAATCAAATTAATCGATTTTTTTAATCTGTTCTTTTTTACTTTCCAACCTATATACAGGGTGGCCACGACGAACATCAATCGATATCGTTCGATTATGGAAAAAGTATAAATAGGAAAAATCTGATAATTTGGTTACTTACTAAAGTCGATGGGGGACATCCACCTAAAATATTCTCAAGATTACATCACTTCTGGTTATACCGGAAGTGGATATTAGCTTGCTAAAATAAAAAGTTCAACAATGCAACCGAATATGGGCAAGTGAAAACGCTTTTTCTCCAGTAAAATGAAAAGGGTTAGATTTAAATTGAAAATCATAGTTATTTCTGGTGCTAAACCTAAATCCGATGCAAAAAGTATGGATTCCAACTTAAAAAAAATTGGCTTTTTCTATTTTTGTGAGTGTCACATTCATTACTGTTTTTCAATCACCCTGTATACAAATATGTTATTGCGCGTTGTTAGTGAACTAAAACAGTCCTTTGCTTACAATAGTTCAGAGTTTCACTGCAAAATAATTTGTCGTTTGAACAGTATAGGCAACTTTGTTGGGCGATGCAACTGTCATCTTTAATTGAAAACTTGGAATATCTCAAAAACGGGTAGAATTAGGTATAAGACATTAAACATAAAGTATGCCTAGAATTGGACGTAGAATCCGAAAATGCAACAATATACAGGGTGTTCCATTTAAAATAAGCAAACTAATATCCACTTTCGGTGTAACCGGAAGTGCTGTAATTGAAAATATTTTAGATGGATCGACTTTAGTAAGTAGCCAAATTTTCCTATTTATACTTTTTCCTATCTACACTTTTTCCATAATCGATCCATGTCGTTCGTCGTTGTACACCCTGTATACATATGTAAGTATAGAAGGTTATGCAATTGACTTTTTTTCACTATTGCTAAATTAACTTATTAGCTCATTTTACAACTGTTGGCCAAGTTTCACTAAGATCGCCCATGATGTCTGGATGTGTGTTAGTATCCACGATAACTCCACAAGGAAAACCTACGTACATAAAATTTTGTATTTAAGCTTGTTTGCATTTCGCTTGGAGCTGATTAGATTTTGGGAGAAATCCAGCGGCGGAGAGGGGGGTTCATTAAAGGCAGTTTTTGGTTTTTCCAAATATTTCTAAAACAGCTGCATATTTCACAGATATAAAAATACCTAGATATAGACCTTAAACATATTGATTAATTATGTTCTATGCAATTTTTTGATACGACGCATAATTTAACGGCTAAGAAATTCCTACGGTAGAATTTAAGTGTTAGTTAAAATTTTTTCAATATCTGTATAACGATTAATTTTACAAGAAAAAGTGTAGATATATTTTTTAAAGAAAATTTAATTTTACATAACTTTTCTTTATAAAGTATCTCAATATAACTCAAGGTAAGTGTAAAAATAAATTAAATACGAATGAAAATGGTTAAACTGTATCATTGATATCTTATAAAGGCAGGCGGCTTAGGAATTTTTTTTAGGTTAACATGTATTTATGACACAGAACTGTACTTATACTGGAACGCGCGCTCCGTCCGCCAGCCCGATCCGAGAGAGAGGGCCGCAAGCGAGATCTCTGTCCTACTCTCGAGCATACACGCATGCGTAGAGCAGTCGATTGTTATGTTGCGACGTTTGAAAAGGATTTGATATGTTATGAATACTTTAATGATGAATTTTTGAATGGTGAGCAGTTTGTATACGTATATTTTCAGATATTAAAATTAATTTAATAACTTACATACAAAAAAAAATAATTTTGCAGCTTTGCCGTTTCCCAATTGGTTCTACAGTTTCGATTGCACTGCTCCAAATGTAGTAAACACACGTTCCACTCCAGCTGATGATGAAGCGGCAATTAATAGTGGATTAACTTCTTCCATAAATTTTTCTGGAAAATAATTTTTTGTGTTGTGCATAGCTATCCAAAAATCAACAGATTCTGTATTGTCAGTGCACATTAAATCAAAAACTACTCGAATGACAGGTTCTTATTTAATTAGAATTTTGACGAAATCATCGCTAGGGAAAATTTTAGTGTAATGACAAAAAGTGAGCTGGTGTTAATGCTTGCTCGTACCGGTTTATTTAATTCGCCGTACTCCAATACATTTAATTCGTCTTCTAGAGAACGTTCTACGATTTTCATATAAAAACGGCATCTCCAATCTTGTCTTTCTCAGCATCTGATCTAAAGCTATAGCTTTAGATCTTAAGCAAATTCTCAGAACTTCTTTTTAATTCTACACCAAAAATTAAATCACGAATGGTATTGTCAAACACATTTTTATTTTCTTCGAAAATCTTCATCATTGTTGCCCAAGTTTCTACATAGCTTTTCATATCATTACTCATAATATTCCATCGGAATTATTGAGTCCTCGTTGTGATTTGTCATTTCCTTCACAACATTTGGCTCCTACAAGATGATTATTTCGAAAATATTTTATAATCTTTACTATTTTTTCTGTAACTTCAAGAGTGTCAAATTGCTTAGCTAGTAAATGTGCCGAACGCCCTTAAGTTATGACGTTAATATTATCGTGACCATCGCCACTAGATGCCCCTTCTAGATTACGACACACTACGCTCTATGTGCAGCGCTATCAGTAACAAAACTACGTATTTTGCATTCATAACTCTCTTGAATACTTTTAATAGTACCTTTGGTCGGATTTTCCAAGGACTCACTTGTATGCGGATGACCAGAAGTATCTATTGTAACGATCAAATAAACATTCCTTTGATAACTAGGAACACCATCGAATGTATGCCTAACTGTGGTTTTTCAATTCTTTCTTACCCTTCTCAGTTTCCTCGTCAAACATTTTTTCTAACAAAGGACCAGCTAATTGTTTTTCGGATGGCCGTACACAACCGGGGCTTAACATGAGGAATCCAGGCCTCCAGGGGAAGATACACCTGGATTGGCACCGAATGAGTTTTTAGTTATTTTGCATTTTTTTCCGAAATAAACCTTTTTTTATAATTTTACTAAATCAAACATCACAAACTACAAAAATTCCAAGCAGATTATCTCCAAGCCACAACCATCGCAGTTGAAGAAAAACATAGGGAAAGGATATTCTCTGATGTTTACTGTCCTCCGCGGCATACCATTAAAGAGCAACAGTTCGTAACTTTCTTGAACACGCTGGGACCTTGTTTCATAGTAGGTGGAGATTACAACGTGAAAAATCAAATATGGGGCTCTCGAATAACACTAACTCGTGGCAGAGAACTATCAAAAGCAGCAGATGGTTATAATCTACACTATCTATCCACCTTTGAACCTACTTATTGGCCTACGGATCCCAACAAGTTCCCAGATCTTTTAGACTTCCGTATTACCAAAGGGGCAACATTAAATTATTTAAAAGCCGAAACTTGTTTGGATCCGTAGGGGTCTGTAAGGTACACGAACTGGAACTACTTTCGGGAATTGGTTACTGAAAAAATGGAGTTAACCACTTCGGTAAAAACAGAAAATGATTTATTTATCGCCATCGAACATCTTAATCACGCCAAACAACAGTCAGCATGGCAAAATACTAGAAATCATAGAAACAAAACCAAACTCAATCAAGCTTCTCGAGAATTAAAATACCTTCTAACTAATTTTAGAAACCAGGGAGTTCAAGACACCTAACAAATTTAACCCCAAACGAAACCACGGATTTCTCACTGTGGATAGAACATGGGCAAGAAGAAATTTAGAAAAACCAAACACTTTCGCAGAACACTTAAGCAAGGTATTTTATCCACATGTAAGAACCTGCTCTGCAGAAGAAGAATTATTTATACAACAAGCCCTCGAAGAAAAGGGAGAAGCTGCCCAATCAATAAAAACAATCAAAATCTGTGAAGTTCATTCAGTAATAAAAAATCTCAACCCAAAGAAAGCTCCAGGCTGCTATCTTATAACGGCTAAAATTATTAAGGAACTACCAGAAAAGGCAAGCAAACTGATATGATAAAATATATAATCAATGAAGTTTTGAGACTCAAAACATACCCAAAGCAGTGAAAAGTGCCGAAAATAGTCATGGTGCCAAAATCCGGTAAAAACCCATAAGATGCAACATCATACCGGCCTATAAGTTTATTGCCAGTCGTTTCAAAAGCATTTGAAAAATAATACGAGCGAAACACCATTCCAAATCATCAGTTTGGCTTTAGGGAAGCCCATGGCACAATAGAACAAGTACATAGACTAACCACTAAAATTAATCACGACTTACATCTAAAAACATACTGCTCGTTCGTTTTCCTTGACATAAGCCAGGCCTTCGACAAGGAGTGGCACCCTGGATTATTATAGAAGATCAAGAAGACTCTACCAACAGAATGCTACGCAGTAATCAAGACATACTTAGCTGAACGAAGCTTCCAAGTTAAATTCAAAGACGCACAATTAAGTATCCATCCTATAGAGTATAGAAGCAGGTGTACCTCATGGTAGCATCTTGGAACGTGTTATATCTATTATATACAGCAGATGGTACTACAATCTTAGCATCGCATAGTAATCCAAACCCAGCATCGGTAATACAACAAAACCTGAATAAAATTGAGGACTGGCTAAAGCTATGTCGCAAACATGTCAATGAAACAAAATTAACTCAAGTAACTTTTACTTTAAGAAAAGACACCTGCGCACCAATACAACTAAACAACACTCCAATCCCACAACAAGACAGTGCGAAGTACCTAGGAATCCACCTAGACAGGCGATCAACCTGGCAGGCCCACATATTGAAAAAAAGAATACAACTAGGATTAAAACTTCACCAGATGTATTGGTTATCAATAGAAAATAAAGTGCTACTGTACAAAGTTATCGACAATATGTTAAAAGACATGACCCGTTAGGTTTAGTTAACAGGTTTAACTAAGACTTAGTTCTCAGTTTAGTCTATTAGAAATTAATTAATTTTAAATTTCTGGCATAAAGAAATAATGCTAAAGAGCACACTTTCCTCATGACAAAACTAACAAACAATTTACTGGATGTCATTACAAAATAAAAGATTGAAAAAAAATCTCCGTTATTTGCAGAGATACAAGGTTGCGGTTATCGCGTCACTGCGCTACTTTTCTGTAAAACAAATGATGGTGCAAACATATTTTGCCTAGCTTTATTTGTTTCTGAATTACAGGGCGATTGCGAAAAATTGCACAGTTGGGATCCAACTTGTAACTCAATTATTTATTAATTTTTTGAAAAAGTAAAAACTGTTGCTTATATATTATTTTTACGTAGAATTCACTAGTGTAACTATATTTTTTCTAATGAGTGTGGTTTTTGAGTTATAACACAAACGTATGTTTTTTTAAATGGAACACTCCATATATTGTGATTGAAATGAACTCCTGTTTGTTTGGGCTTTCCAAAAATATATAATTGTTATGGAAAATTTTATTTATTCAGAGAAATATGGAATTGAGAAAAGGAACTTATGTGGATGTAACATAGTAGCAGGTACAGTACACTGTAATATTGGAGGACCATGTTAAATTAAGGTGATGAACATCCTCGAATTATGCCGTGTTATTCAACAGGTTAGTTCGAAATAAGTGCTTAACCCAACAAGTAACTGCACTCATCGTAGCACTGCATAGATTTAACATACGTACTTAGAAATTAAATCAAACTAAATGCATACATTCTGTTTTCAATCTGTTGAAACACAATCACAGTTCTTAAGTGGTACCAAAAACTGTTTACTAAATCCTTAATTGGTATGCATAGGTTCTTCGTTGTGAATGCTTTTACCAATTTCATATGAAGTTTTGTATTGCGTATTATATGATTAATTTTAATTATTTCTTTTTAATGCGGCGCTTTTTAATCTTAGCCTTCGTCCGGAGAGGATGCTCTAGAATGTCACTTTCAAAACGGGTTCATTTCAACGAGTGCATTTCAATACACGGTTTATACCTCAGAACCTAACTCCGTTTCTTGCGAGCCTACTTGCTGACCGCACCCATCTTTAATCGTACCGTGCACACATACTTAATGTACGCCTGTTGGAAATCCATCATTGTGGCTAAAGGAGCTTGGAAAGCTCAAGCAGCTCGACATGTCCTTTGGGGAAGGAATGAAGCACCTTGACCTCCCTTTTTTAAACCCAAAATATAAGTATTTTTAATTATGAACATAAGTCCTGAAAGCTTTTATTTTCATAATTATAGCACTACTTTATTCTTATAAAACAATGATGATGTAAGGAACCGAACTGTAATAAGGATCAATGCAGCCAAAACGAGTAACCGCTACTTATTCCTCAACGATCTACCACAGTGCTTTTTTTAACCAGTGAATTAATGTATTGTTTCTCTAAAATGTCTACAATCAATTACCATGAAGTATGGTCATGTATGACTTGATCTAGTTGATTATGGTTTTATTGGTGTTTTGGTCCCCCTTTCTAATATTGAGTATTATTTTTCGGATATATGACGGTAATTTTGCGAGGTGGAAGATATGCGACTGCATGCCACAAAATTCGGTAACGGTTGTCTCAATCCATTCCTATCTATTCTTCCTCACGCCCTCACTCTAGTCTTCCTATCGAATTGAGTATACAGAAGTAACAAAAAGATGTCAGTGATCTTTAGAGCCAAAAACTCCAAATGTAAAATCTTGCCCCATTCGGGTTGGCAGGACCCAAACGATCTCGGTCATCAGAAGAGCTCACTTTCTGATCCATTATTGCAACATCAGTGTTATCAGGTCGAACAATTACAACATATCTCCATCAGAAACAAGTCTCCTCTGAAATCTTTGATTCACCTGACTCACAGTTTCCCTAATACCATCTTCACTGTAACTTTCGATACAAGGGAGTATCACAAAGGCAATAATGCCTCCAAGAGGTTTTCTTCCATAAAGAACAAAAAATTCAACGTGGTTTAGTTAGAAGATTCTAGTGCTAAATGTTTGAAATTCTACTGTTGCATCTATAGATCTCCCAATGACAGCAACCTTCAAGACGTCTTAGATTACATTAGTTTCGTAGTTGACTAATTTCAGTCTGTTTCCAACTTACGATAACTCAATTCTTGGAGAGAGAAATTCAATTCATCTAGCATTTTTTTAGGAATTGGATATACCGATTACATTCTAATTACACTATTGAAATCACATTAAATCCTTTCTATATTAACCATATCACATTTGCACATAAAATAATTTCGAATAATTTAGGAATTACCAAGCTCTTATCAAGGGAAAATCATTATTATTCTTTCCAAAATATACGTTCACAATAACTAATGGCGTATTTACTTTGTCTAGTAATCCATGGAAATTTCATATATGTACTCGTATATAATAGAAAACTTATCACGATTGATAAAGACGTCCATTGAAATCGTATTAAAGCCGCTCACAATGGAGAGCGTTAATTTATACAAACGAACATATAATAGTGACAATAATTACTATTATACATGCGTTTGTATAATGCCTTACGCTTTTAGGTGAATGTTTTCAAACATGCCTTACCCTATCGTTATCTCCTCAATTTAAAACGTCTATAACGTGGAGTCTTCTCCTCAGTTCTACCAAGATTAAATGTTAATCTAAATTATTAGTAAATATATAGAATATTGCAATAATTAAAGTTTAATAGAGGATCTTGTCCCTATGGAGTATCCTACTATTGCCTAGATCTGTTTCTATGGAGTATTTTTTATATTCAAAGGTCAGATGCAACAGTTTTTGTTACATAAAAATATAAAAGTACATAAACTTGAGACATATTGCAAGTTGAATTTTTATGCGTTTTATGTTGTAACAAACACCATTTAATCATAAAATAATTTCATCGAATGTACATTTAAATCAAATTAAAATGTATTCTAATACAAAGAATACAAAGAAAAATATATAATGTAATATGAAGAAAAATATAAACCAAACTTGCTCCTTTCCCATTGGATGGCATTAAATACTAAATTAATAAATTTAATTAATTTTTCATGTGCGTGCGCGTGTGGGTGCGTGCGCGCGCGTGGGTGCGAGCGCGCGCGTGGGTGCGTGCGCGCGCGTGGGTGCGTGCGTGCGTGCGTGTATGTGGTAGGTGTGTCACTGGGTGTAGATGTGTGTATGAGCGTATGTGTGCGTGCGTGTGTACGTGTGTGCGTGTGAGCGTGTGTGTGTGTGTGTGTGTGTGTGTGTGTGTGCGCGCGCGCGTGCATGCACGCGTGTACGTGTGTGTTATTGGTTTTTCTTAAATTTTGTGAAATAGCTGGATATTTCAAAGAAATAAAAAACGGCATATAGATCGTAAACATATGTATTAATTATGTTTATGTAATTGACTTTTCTGTCACTATCGCTAAATCGACAATTTCCCAAGAGCGGCATTGTGTGTGTGTGTGTGTGTGTGTGTGTGTGTGTGTGTGTGTGTGTGTGTGTGTGTGTGCGTGCGTGTGCGTGCGTGTGAGCGTGCGTGCGTGTGAGTGCACGTGCGTGTGTACCCGTACGTGTGTGTGCGGATGTGAACGCGGATGTGAGTGCGCGGGGGGGTGCCCGCGGGTGAGTATGCGCGAGAATGTGACAGTGGTGCGTGTGTGTTTGGATGTGTATGTGTGTGGAAGGACGTTAGTATCCACAATAACTCCAGAACCACAACACGTACGTACTTAAAATTTCATATTGAAGCTTGTTTTCATTTCTCCTCGAGCTGATTCAATATTTGGTTTTTTCTTAAATATTTCTGAAATAGCTGCATATTAAAAAAAACGACATATACTGTAAATATATCTATTAAGTATGTTTTATGCAATGGACTTTTTTTCCGCTAAATTGACTTATTAGCTCATTTTATTACATTTGACAATTTCACCCCGATCGGCAATGTATGCGTGTGTATCTGTATGCGCGCGTGCATGTGCGTGTGTGCCCGTACGTGTGTGCGCGCGGGTATGTGTGCGCGCACAGGTGTGTGCAGATGTGTGTGTACACGCGAGTGAAAGCGCGCGCGTGTGTGTGTGTTAGGATGTGTATGTGTGTGGATGTACGTTAGTATCCACAATAGCTCCAGAACCGCAACACGTACGTACTTAAAATCCACAATAATTCCAGAACGACAATACGTATGTACCTAAAATTTCATATTTAAGCCTAAATCCAGTGGCGGGAGGGGGTTATTAGGAGCAATTTTTGGTTCTTAAATATGTCTGAAATAGACCGTAAACATATCTATTAATTGTGTTGTATGTTGATACGACGCGTAATTAAGCGGCAAAAAACTCTTAAGGAAAAATTTAAGTGTTCAAATATAACATTTTTGAATATCTGAATAACAATCAATTTTATAGTAAAAGGTATACATATTTTTAAGAGAAAATTTAATCCCACACAACTTTTCTTTATAAGTTTCTTACGTCAAGTAAGTCTAAAAATTAATTAAATAGGATTGAAAATGCTTGAACTATATTATAGACAATTTTACAGAAGCGGGCGCTTTTCGAATATTTTTTTCAAGTTAGTATGTCTATTAACGGTTATCTGACAAGAAGTTATAAACATCCATGTTACTTTATTGTTTCTACTTATTTTTGTTATATGAACGTATTAAAAAAGAAGTTGAATGATTATATTAAAGAATTATTATTATTAAAATTATTTCATTTCTGTTCATTTACACTTTCTAGGTTAGAAGGTTGTGTGCTGTTCCACAGCAGATATTCTTTATGGTTGTATTGTGGCTGTGATATTGTAAACCTACTGTATGTAGGCTTACAATTTCTTGTAATAGTCATTGTTAGATTGCGTTAAGATTAGTCTAATGAGAATTGGGTTAAACCCAGAGAAGCCAAGTATTTTTAATTCTGAAACCATGCATCAATACAGTGTCCCATGCAACTAGCCTATTAGAAGTTTATGGACTTCCCGTTTATGGGTTCACATGAAATTTAGTGACTGTAGGTTTTCGATGGTGGTATATTCAACTAAATTATTTCCAACTTTCTGACACTTTCGTTTAAACCGGAAGTAGCTGTCAACTTGCTTATTTTAAATAGAACACTATATTTAATTTTTTTTCTTCTAATTCTAACTGCCATTATAAGTAAGTTTTGTTCATAGTTCCCTATACCTAAATTTGATAGTTGTCGAGAAAAAATTTTTTTTTTAATTATGGATGGAAACGCGCCTTTAAAAAAATATCATTAACTCCAAAGCCTTTGATGGCAGAACTACATAAAGCTCAAGGTACATGGTCAAGGAGGTGCGACTTTGAACTTTATGCTTAGTTGAGAAATGGACGTTTCTCAAAGGGCCGTAGTGAATATTGTGAAAAAACTATTTTTTAATGGAACGTTATGTATTTTATGCATCAAAAACTTTTACGTCCGTAGAGATTTTATTTCAACACCGTCCCTTCAGAATGAACAGTTTCTGTGTAATTTTGATATCAAAAGTTACCTACATAATTTTTATTTTTCCGGGAAATTATTATCTGGGTGGATCTGATCATAATAAAGCGTAATGTCAATACTAGGTTTGACAGTTGGTCAAGAGTCAAAACGTCCCTATTTAAAACTATTTTGTAAATAAGTTAACAGATAATAATTTCATCAACAATGGAAGAGTCTTCCAACCAAGACATATTCAGTTTCTTCTGTATTTATGGAGAATGCCAAAAGATTGTGGAGAGAACTTGCTGGATATTTAATGAACGTCGCCCTCATCTACTCTCAATGAGAAGAAAGAAGTTAAAAAAACTTCATGAAAATTTTCTACGGTTCGGTCAGGTCTCGACGAAAAATGGCCCTCAAAGTGGTTACTGAAGACGAAAATACCGAAATAAACGTCCTAGCATATTTTAATTCCCATCCGCATCACTCCATAAGAGCAGCTTCAAGTGACTTAGGTATACCAAGATCATCAATACTAAGGATTTTAAAGAATCATGGAATGCATCCATACAAATTCGTCGTCCTTCAAGGTTTACATCCAAGTGATGAAGAGAGAAGAAGACAGTTTTGCGAAAATGTAATTATCAAAATTCATGAAGACCTCCACTTTGTCTAGTCATTTGGACAGATGAGTCAAAATTCATTAAGAACGGAATTGGTAATTGAAGACATTTTCACCATTGGGCCCAAGAAAATCCACGAACTGTACGAGAAGCACATTTTCAGGATTCGTTTGGATTTAATGTTTTTTGATTAATCTTCGACAACGTTACGAAATTTATTTTGAAAATTTAAACAGTGATAGATATTTAAGGCTTTTAAGAGAAGTAGTAACTGAGTTCATAGACAATTTGTCCCTGAACATTTACAGACAATTTTATTACCAAAACGATGGTGCACCGGCACATTCATCTCGCAAAGTTTATTTGACCTTAAGTGGAATGTTTGATGACAGGTGGATTGGGCAGAATGCCCCCCCCCCAGGTCTCCTGATTAACACCATTAGATTTTTTTATGGGGGCGTATTAAAAACCAAGTTTATTCCCAGGCGGTGTTAGATCAGGAGAATCTTATAAACAGAGTAGGTACACACTGTATTCCAAAATTTGCAATGTTCGCAAAGCTACAAATCAAGAAGTTCAAAAGTGTCTATTACTTTGTTCAGAAAAAAACGGTGGCCATATTGAACAACATTGGTAATTATTTGTTATTATTTATTGTCTTTTTTTCGTTAATATTTCGCATGTTCTGTTTACAATCTTCTGGTATGTTTCTTACATTGTAATCTGTAGGGATGTAAGTGTTTTTGACGCATAAAATACATAAGGTTCCATTTAGAAATATAACTATTTTTCACAATATTAAATGGGCTCAAAATAAAATTCACTACGGCCCTTTCAGAAACGTCAATTTCTCAACTAAGCATAAAGTTCAGTCACACCTCCTTGACCACATACCTTGAGCTTTATGTAGTTTGATATTTTTTTAAAGATCGTTTCGGTCAAAAATATTTTTTTTCTCGAGAACTATCAAATATAGGTATAGGGAACTATGAGCAAAACTTACTTATAACGTCACTTAGAATTTAAAAAAATTAAATAAAATATAGGATGTTCTATTTACAATAAGAAAGTTGACAGCTACTTCCGGTTTAAACGGAAGTGTAGGAAAGTTGGAAATAATTTAGATGAATAGATCACCATCGAAAACCTAGAGGTACAAAATTTCATGAGAATCCATAACCGGGAAGTCCATAAAGTTCTAATAGGCCGTTTGCGTGGGACACCCTATATATTAAATTCACGCGTTTCACTTTTTATAGTACCTAAGAAACCAAAATAGAAAAGTGCATTCACAGCCAAATAAATTAACCTAAAACGTAAAAGTAGATAATTTGTTTTTTTTTCATTAATTGACAAAATCAATGTACTGTGTGACGAAGTAAGTAGGACTAAACTTATATATCTTCCTTATTTTTCCCATTGCTCGAGTCAACTAGGAAATTTAATTATGGATATAAAGATATATGTCATTAACAGTAATATAAAAATGGTATTCAGTATATTAAATTTCCAAGTTAATTGTAAGAATGGATATGGGTTCTACTAAAAAAAATAATGATCAAAATCCTAATTGTATCATATTTCATTTTGTGAAACAGCCCACTAAGTTCAAAAGTAAAATCATTATTTTGAAGTACAATTAAGATCAATATTTGCGTAGTTATTACATGTAAATAAAAACAAACTTTAGTTTATCTACAAGTTTGTATAGATTTTAGCCTGCACAATCTAAATTTCAGAATATTCAGAATGTTCTATTTAAAAATATATGCCATTTTCGGTAACACCGAAAGTCAGCCATTTTGTAATTTTGTCAAAAAATCTGAATTTGTCTCTAGTATAACAAATTTCATACAGTTGGGCCTAACGGTTGGGTCACTCGGTATACGTAATAAGGAACTGGTAAAAAAATTACATAACACGGAAACATCTAAAGGAACAACATTAAAACAATATTTATTTAAAAACACAAAAATTTTAGTTCCTAACGTATGCTAGAGAGAGAAAAAAACAAAGTTGCAAACTTCAATGTGTAAATATGGCAAAGTAATCTCAAACGTTTTTAAATGCTCTAAGAGAGCCGCTAACTTTAAATGTTAATGACAAGAAAACTATTAGTCATACTCCATATGTCTTGTATTTTAGCACACTTGAACATTTTTATGTATTAAAAAAAATGTGCTAGTTTCCTATTAAGGGTACAGCAGCAAAAAAATAAAAACATAGATTGTACAACATTTTAAACCTATTGATAACAATTAAAAGTTATTGCCGAAGTAATATAAATGCATATTATTCACATATCAAATAAAATTTTCCAAAACAGAAACTCAGGTGCACAGAAGTGTTTTTACTAAGAAAAATATTTAAAAATTTCACGGAAAAATATTCTTGAAAATTCCAAGCAACAGCATTGCCTACTGAAATGTGTACAGTATTATAAACTTTTCAACTATGTTGTAACGGAATGAAGACAAACTTAAAAAATAAGGTGAATTCTCAAGTTCGTTCATTTTTTAAGATTGAGAGTATACAACTCATATATGTTTGACGCAATATAGTGTAACATAATGTTTTTTATATTGTTAACATGTTGATATCAAAATAAATTATTCAGTCATTGAAGTTTTTTGAAAAATGGCAGATGAAAATATAAATAAATATGGCATAAATAATAATAAATAATATTGAGTTTCACTTATGGTATGTAATGGCGACTAATAGCACGATTAGAAAGTCTGCAGCTATAATTATGGAAGGTAGTTAATATGTCATTCCTGAAATATTATATGAGTTTCACTTATGGTATCTAATTAGAATTAGAAAGTCTGCACCTATAATTATGGAAGGTTGTTAATATCTCATTCCTGAAATATTATATAAATGGTATTACTGTTATAACCCTCTATAATTTCGCTTTGTTCTTAGAGATCATTGCGAAGAGGCCGCGGGAGCATTTTTGAGAAGGCATTGGCTGTTGGGGAACATAAACCAAGCAGAGTCAAGTGCAAGGTGTGGTTCGGGGATGCAGGAAAACGAATTTTTTGTTCATTTACATTCGTTACAAAAGGATCACGGTATGTAGACCG
The DNA here is from genome assembly GCA_036346205.1 of Vesta saturnalis. Lineage (NCBI taxonomy): Eukaryota > Metazoa > Arthropoda > Insecta > Coleoptera > Lampyridae > Vesta > Vesta saturnalis. The sequence continues at coordinate 9,374,569 of JARFJB010002231.1, read as the reverse complement.
CACATTAGAACGGTACCGGTATTTTTGTATCTTTCAAACACGCTGTTTCAGAAATATTTGATAAAATCTCCCGTCTCCGCCGCTAAATTTCTTTCAGTTCGAGAAAAAATGAAAACCTTAAATACGAAATTTTAAGCATGTAGATGTTGCCGTTCTGGAGTTATCGTGGATACTAATATGCATAGCCGATCTTGAAACTTTGTCAAGTGAGGTAGGTAATAAGTCGATTTTTGTTAGTGAAAAAAAAGTCGATTGCATAACCTTCTATATCTACATATGTATATGTAGGTTAGAAACTAAAAAGGAATAATTTGATGTAACAGAAAGTGTGTGACCCTATTTCAATGTAATTAAATGCATAATTTCGTTATTAATGATGAGAGATGGAAATTATTTGTATCTAAGCACCTTTGCATTAGTTTTGCCTGTGTAGTTCGTTACAGCTGACACAAATTAGACTTTTGGCTTTTGTGTAATAATATAACTAGTGCTATGCTTAATATCGGTAATAACACGAGTGAAATACGATGAAAATTTAATGAGTAAGAAGCACGAGTTTAATTTTATGAAGGCTTTAAACGTGTTCAATTAAGAATGAAGAACGATCAAAATTCTCCCGGCAGACAAAGGAAACGCGATTGTGGTAATGGATATGGACACTTACAACAGTAAGATCCAAGAACTACTAGACGGGGGCGAGTACAAACAAATACCAAAAGACCCTACACCACCAATCGAAAGACGGATATACCTGACGCTGGCAAAACATAAGGGGGAGTTCTCCGATTACCAGAGAACTAGGTTTAACCCACACTACAGCAAATCTCCGCATTTGTACGGCCTACCAAAGACTCATAAGAATATATGTTATATATATATATATATATATATATATATATATATATATATATATATATATATATATATATATATATATATATATATATATATATATATATATATATCTAACACCTAACCCAAACAGGGAAAGGGTAACCTAAATATACAGCGATAAGACCATACTGTATACACGGTACCTCAGACAAAATACGAAGAATAGGCAACGAATACAACATACGCACTGCCTTCAAATCGACCAGAACGCTCAGGGGAATACTAACCAAAACAAAATCACTCAATGAAGATCAGAATTCCAAGAATTGTGTATACAACCTACCATGTGAATGCGGCAGAGCAGACATAGGAAAGAGCAGTATACCATTCAAAGTGAGAACGCAGGAACATAAGAACAACGCCCGCAAGGGCGAAACAGAAAGATCAAGAATCGCCGAACATGTCTGGAAGGAAGACCATCGCATCCAATGGGATTCCAATAATGCGCGAAGAGCTTAAGCGCAATAAGTTACGGCGCAACAAACTACTGCGCAACCACGAAATATAAGTTCTAAAAAATATATATTGGATGGTAAAGGTGTCAGACTAGTAAGTGAAAGATGCCAAGTTCAAATCTGACAGTAGTCAAGTGCTTGGAAAAAAAATATGTAACATGTGAATTCGACTCAAGTGCGAAAACAGTCCTTCTCAGAACTAAGCCTGATGACGGAAGCACAGTCGCGCTCAAAAAGCAAAAACTGTGGAAATAGGCCGACCAACTCAACTAATGATTGACTTTTATGTTTAAGCAATAAAATAAAAAGAATCTTAAAAACCAAAAGATTAAATAAGTAAAGTTAGATTGACAACATTGTGCATATTTCAATATAAGCAATTGTTACAGGTCTTTCTTATGGTACATGCCATAAAGCAGTCAAACGTCAATTACATTTTCATCCTTACAATATAACGGTTGTGCAAGAATTACTACCTTTAGATTTTCAAAAGCGTTTAGAATATTGCCAATGGTTCAACAACTTGAGAGATGATAATAAACATATACCTTTATTTTTTTTGTATGATTGTGGACCTGAACAGGCTAAATAAGGCCTATCGTGCTAAAGCACTCAGGAACACTTAGGAGGATGGATAGAGGGATAATGAATTGCCAATAGATGCCTATGAACAGCTACCTTAAATTTTCTCATATCATAAGTGAGAGGAAAACAGGAACTAGGGAGATCATTCCAGAGTCTAGAAGACGTGTAGAAAAATATGGATTGCGCCCGTTTGGTACGACAAGTGGAGATTTGTACTGCATACTGATGATGTGAATAAGCGAACCGAGTGTTTCTCGCAAAGATAGCCGGAGATGGTATCAAAGAATGTAATTCACCAGCACAATAGCCGTTGTAATAACGATAATACAAAGAAAGAACTGAAACCATCCTTCTATGCTCAAGGGACTGTATGTGAGAAGTTAAGGACGGGTCATTTATAAGCCTAATCGCTCTCTTTTGAATACGATCAACGATATCGAGAGCGTATTGGGGAGCACTAACCCAAAGGTGAGAATTATATTCCAGATGAGGCCGAATTTGGGACTTATACAGCAGAAGCAGTTGTCGAGAGGTAAAGTACTGCTTAGATCTGTACAAGAAACCTATTTTACGAGCAGCTGTTTTGGTAGCTGACAGAAGATGGTCAACCCATGAGAGATTTGAAGATACAGTCATACCCAACAGAGTAATAGAGTCTGAAAACTTAAGAACTGAGCCATTCATACTTACAACAGGAAATGATCGATCTTTTTTGGCGGACATAAGGCAACACTGAGTTTTGTTAGCATTAAATTTAACTAGATTATTGCTTCTCCATTCGAGAATACGTTGAATGTCTTTGTTAATTGAATTTGCCATTTCAGCTTTAATTTCTTGATTTGACATAGAAGGTGGATTATCACTATGAGTAGACTGAGATGAACTACAGTGAAGAGTGCTGTCGTCAGCAAAGCAATGGATGGGGTTAGTTGTTGAAGAAATAAGGTCGTTTATGTACAGCAGAAAAAGTGTAGGCGCTATAACGGATCCCTGTGGTACGCCCGCGTTAATGCTAACTTCTTTTGAAAAAAAGCCATCAACTACGATACGTATTCGTCTTTTATCAAGGAAACTAGAAACCCAGTTGATGAGCGTATCATTTAACTCAAACGAGGCGAGTTTGGCAAGTAAACACTTATGCTAAACTTGGTCAAATGCCTTTGAGATATCCAAAGCGACTACAACTGTTTCACCGGACTGCTCTATTGTATTGTTCCAAACTTGGGTCACATATGAAAGAAGATCGCTTGTTGAACGACTTTGCCTAAACCCATATTGGTGGTCACTAAGGAGTTTGTTAGTTTCAAGGAACGTGAGCAGTTGCTGATTGATGGCTTTTTCCATGATTTTAGACAAAATAGAAGTGATGGCAATTGGTTTGTAATTTGAGGGATCGGTGTATTATGTACGTAAATATAATTAAATAAAGCTAAATTTAAAAAAAAAATTAAGTGTTAATTCAAAAAAAATGTAAATTACAATTTTTATAGGTTTTGTATGCCTACATAATAAGCAATTCGTCATTCATGAAAGTTTCTGTCATTTATGGTAGTATTTATATTTATTTTTGTCTTAGTCTTTGTTTTTTTAAGCTGCAGAAGTTTTTTCTTCTTAAAGTTTTAATGAAAAAAGAATGCTTAATTACAACGTATTGCATTAACGAGTATGTAGATAGGTATGCATTTCAATTAATGCTTTATGATGACATCTTTATAAAACACCTTAATAAAATTAAAGAATAAATGAGAAATTATATTTAACAACTTTGATCAAAAAAATATTATTATAAAATCAATTACAAAATTCATTTATAATTATGATTCCAACGTAAGGTCCCTAATTTTTATTTCTCTTGGAACTTGAGCATCGATAATTTCCAGGAGAATTCATTTTTTATAAAATTTTAATAATTTGGGCAACATTACATTAATGTAGGTCCTTATAAATTCTTTCAAGATTGAGATCATTCTCGGCGCATTCCGAATCTCATTTCTTTGACATATGCCAATCTTCCCATTGTGCATTGTTGTGGATGCCGAATGACGGTTTCATTTACAAGAAAAATATGGGCTACATTGACGATTCTTCGCCCTAGCAATAATTGTGCCAACGACTAGTATGTTACATCGCGCTCTTGTTCTTTGTGGGCAACGAATTTTCTCGGGACACGTCCATTTTACTATAAGCATACCTCCTTATTAAGAAAATATTTATAATATATTTATATTTCTAATATAAGTAAATATACATGGTGTCCCAATAGTGCGTATTTCATTCCTATCTCACTTTTATTGGAGTTTATTTAGAAAAGTTTCTCATACTTACTACAGCTACTTCTCAAAAATAATGTTTAGTTCTCTAGCACTCCTGGTAGTATAAAATAAGTTTACTTATTTGAAAAGAAGAGACTTTATTAACTGGATGCATAATATACAGGGGTTGTATTTAAAAATCTGAGTTAACAAAAATTCTTTTACTATAATTTGAAGGTGAGCTTTTTTCCTGAATACTCAACATTTAGAAAAAAATAGTTATTATTGTGAAGATCTCCCTATACATGTTTGGACTAACCTCCCGATTTAACAGTATAGGATAGTAAACAAGCTGAAATACAGAATTTTAAGCATGTAGGTGTTTTCATTTTAGAGTTATCGTAGATACTAACATACATCCATACACACACACACATCCAGACATGATGGCCGATCTTGGCCAAAAATATTAAAATGAGCTAATAAGTCGATATAGTGATAGTGAAAAAAAAAAGTCGATTGCATAACCTATACCTACACATGTATATGTAGGTTGGAAGGTAAAAATGTTTTCCTATGAGGTCGTACGGTTTTAATTTTTGTTTTTTTATGTAATTAATAATATGCCATTCCATTTAAAATAAGAAAATTGATATCTATTTCCGGTACAACCAAAAGTGCTAAAAGTCTAAGATATTTTTGAGAAGTAGAAATTAGTAAGTGTTTTGCTCTACATTCGATAATAAGAGAGGTAGGAAATAAATATCCACCAAGCATTGGCACACCCTGTATAATCTAAGGTGCATCAAATAAGTATGTCTACATACTTAGATTTTGAAAATGCTACGTTTCAGTACAAATGTTGGGAACGGACCTACCGACAATTTTAAGTTACAATCGTTAGCTATTTTATGTCTAGGGTTACTTGCAAATAAAATAAAGGGAGAAACGGAAATTTTGTGAATTTGAGAGAAACATTTCCAGTCCCCAGTTTATTCCTAAAAAATGTTAGTTTTGATCCCCTCTATTGCCAAATTTTTTTGCAAACTTTTTTGATACACGCTGTATCAATCGATTAAATAGGCACTAAAACTAGATACATACCTATGTGTTATAGATTAAGCGTTTGATGCTAATGATCGTCTTAATGCACTCCACTTGCAAACAAATTACTAAATAAAACATTCTCTATTTTGTCATTATTACACTTCAACATACCTTTTCTCATTTAGTCTTCTATGTTGAGATCAATTTTTGTATGAACTCTAGATGGTGCGTTGCCATGTTGAATATCACAATTACAAAACACCGACATGACAAATGAACGAATATCTACAGAATAAATAAACATGTTGTTCATATATCATACCAATCTTAGGGTGAAAGTAAATAATTAACAAATAAAGATGGGTTATTAATTGGATATTAAACAGCATACAAAACCATAGGTGTGATTAGATAGATAATTGCTTGTAAATCTGTAATTATATTTGGAATTTTTTTATCATTTGTTCCAAATATATACAAACATATTATCTTACACCATCTAATACAAAACCGCATGATCATTGACTATTTATACTGTTTATCAATTATAATTTTTGGCTTTAGATACACATAGAGTCATTGTTTATATCTTACCTAATATTGGTAGAATTCATAAATTGTTCAAGAATATACCCTAATTACATCAACATAAAAGATACAGCTACTAACTGGCCGAGCTAAGTAGTATGAGCGGGTCTAAATGAGATGCGGAGTCGTTAAACAAATTTCAATTCTACACAATTATTAAATTTTTAACAAAAGTTATTGCTAAAAATAGTGCATCTGTTATAATTCTGTCATTATGTGTGAAAATGTCTATTTTGAGTTTTAGTTTTACACCTATTTATTATTTACCATTTTCAAAGTCACTCTTTGAGTAAACTATTTTTTTTAAATTATAGAAACATAATTCACTCATACATATCCTCCTTAACCATCTATCCAAATTTCAAGAAATTTTAATGACTCATTTTTGTTCTGGAGTTGAACAAATATTACGTTATTTTATATAGGTTTAAACATATAGAACAACATTAACGAATGTTCAATATCAATAATAAGCATAGCATGAGTTATATTTAGGAAGAGAATATAATTCATTAATCACATGGGATCATTTTAGCCTACGAAACTTCATACTTTCCTTAGTAACGTGGCTTCCTGTTGACCTACATAAAAGTTCTTGCTTTTTTCAACAAGCCCTCTATTCTGAGCTGATGTTTGGGTCCATTTACTGATCATATTATTCCCTAGAGGCATATTTTGTACCAAGGAGTGCAGTGATTACCGTGCTTCCAATATCCATTCACAGTAAGAAACAACCTACTAGATTTTACATTATTACCTTGTTTTAAAATTAACTTTTTATAAAGTGCCACGGGGCACGTTGTTGGATTTTGCACATTTTTAATCAACCATTTGCTGTTCTCACATTGCTGATCACCTCCTTGACAAGTTTTTGAAAAAAGTGTGTGAGGTTCGATTCTACTGGTAGACGCCAATTCTTCTTTAAAATAATCTAACAAACAATATGCAGCATCACCCCCTCTCCACACAAGCTCTACCGCTGCCATATGGAAAAATGTCTTTTAGAGTTCTGTGGGAGTATCTTCATTCTATTGTGTATATATCGCTTGATATTCTTCATGGGTCAATGGTGCCGAACTGATTTTTCGTTTCTGTGCATTACCTTGAAGCAACTTATGTTTTGTATCTTGTGCATTTCTTGCCGATTGAAAAATATCTTTGAATGGGTCAAAGCTCCGTCCCTATTCATTATAGTATTTTTCTTGCAATAACTTAGCACTTGTATTCCAGATCGTCTTTACGACACATTCCTTGTAATCAGAATCATTAATTTTTCTCATGTTAAAGCCCCAGTCCTTTAATATAAGTTAGTCTCTTGACAGGCGCTGCTTCATCTAATAGGTATTTTCGTTCATTGCAAAATCTAGTAAAGTGCCTCCAAACATACACCTTCGATTTCTTAGGTACATTTTCATCAATTTTTCATTGATAATTCGATAGAATTTATCCCAAATCTGCTCATTTTTAAATGAGTGTCCCAGACACAAATCTGAAAACACCGAACTTAACAGGCCAATCAGAGTCAGGTTTGGTGTTATTGATAATTTGAACTTGACTACTGATTGGTTCATTTGACAAGTGCGTGAAATAGTCACTGTAATTGACACGTTACTAAGGATAGTATGCAGTTTCATTGGCTAAAATGACCCCATGTGATTAATGAATTAGACAACTATAATACACCTAATATTAAATTGACTACCACTCTAATTAAAAAAAAAAAATTAACTTAATATTTTGTCCGTATTTCATTTTATGAATTGATGATGTGGAGACACATTCAAAAGTTAGTTTATTTAAACCCTTCTAATCTATCGTTAAACTGCCATAAAACTATTTTATCAAAAAAATGAAAAAATAGCATGATTAAGGTTAGTGATTAGGTACGTTTGGTGTTTAATACTAACCACATAAATATTCCTAACTGTTTGAACTATAATGGTAGTACTAATTTTCATTAATATCATTTTAATTGCACATTCAAATAGTACTGAATTATCTCGAAGGAATTTGAAACTCCTCTTCTATCATCACATTATAACTTATTTATACTAGCCCATGCCTTAGGTAATTTTGGTGCCACTTATGTAAAAATGTTGCAATATTTATTAAAGGATTCTATAATTTATTACTTCACTTTTCAAAAGCTCTACAGTACAAAATAACTATATATATAGTAACAGATAAATTTACATGAATCGATATAACAAAAATATGTAATGTATTTCTGAACTAAAATAATGATTATTAAACAAAATCTTAAAAAATTAATAGTAATTATAATTGAATTAATCTTGATATGTTTTCTGCTTGTAAAAGTAAAACTGCTTTGAAGCTAGTTAAACATATATTTAATAAATTAAGAAAAAATTCTACTAAATTGAACGATTTATTTGAATATTACTCAATTAGTGTCAATATGTAAGATACCATTATCAAAAGCTATGAAGTGTTATCTAAAAGCAGTTGAGCAATATTAAAATAAACTATTCTAATTGGCAAAATTTCTTTTAATTATTCTTATAATTATGAATTTTTACAAAGAGGATTACAACCTATTAATTTAAATATAGACTTCATTAACCTATGTTTAAAACACAGTATATTTCAGTGGACAAAGCATTTAGTAACAACACACTTAAACCGAGTATTAAGTTTATAAAAATGATAAAAATATAAATGATAAAATACACAATTTATTAAAGGTATACTAAGTTTACAAATACATACCTCTATTATATGGCACAATAAACTTACAAAATAAAAAAGTACATGACATAGGTTTCATTGATTTACATATGATCAAAAGTTACGGAAGATAAACCAAGCGGTTGTTGTGCAACTACATTAACCGCATCCAAGTGCCTTTGTAAAAATGGTGTTAAATCAACATGCCGATTATCCATATACCCACCACTCACAATACCACTATCATGATTTGTACAAATCATGTCTTGTTTTGGATCACTAATTGCTGCAACCGGTACAGGACTCCCAGGATCTTTTAATAAGGATTCATGATTCATATATTCTTGTTTGCGATTTTTAATACTTATTCTATGATTAGGATATCCGCGTTTCTTATATTCTAACCACAGTGTTCGATTATTGACACCATACATTTTAGCCGCCTTGCAAAATCCAATCCCACCAAATCGAACTGCCTCTAAAGCCCTTACAAAATTCTCATCAGCTTGAGGATTTACACTTCGTTTCCGTTTTTGACTGTTGCTAGGGGGAGAATTTGCTATGTGGTCAGTATTAATTGTGCTTGAAAGAGAATCATCAACGGGCGTTGATGTGTTACTATCTGAACATTGGGATAAATTCGATGTGGTATTATAATTTATTTCAGTTGGTAAGACAACATTGGAATGACACGGTGTAAGTGCAGCAAAACGAGGATATGTTCCATCCACTACACCCCACTGGTATCCTCCTGCAAAGAAGAATTGGTAAAGTCATGTTCTGGTAAGGCAAAGCTCAACTGCAAAAGTGAACATGATAATTGTTGTTTATGAAATTCGTATAATTGGAACAAGGCATTTACTATTTAAAAAAATCAATTGAGCTAAGCCTCTACTACCAAAACTAGGATTAAGGATAGGTTGTGGAGAAATTGGAAAGTTCACTGTTGCTGTTGATTTTTATACCTTAATGCACATTAAACACAAATCACCTCACTCACAATTTTTAAAATACAATTTTCGATTAACAAGTGATAACGCAATAATATACGGAAATTTACAATTATCAGAAATTAATTTACTCTTACCTGAATTTTGTTGAGGAATTGCCGATGGTCCTGCAATGTCAATTGGTGGTTGTGCTTCCAGATTATGAGATTGTTCTTGTTGAGGAACTTGCTGAAAAAAATATTTACATTAAACTAAATACAAGGTACACTATACAGTATGTTTAGCTTGAATTGAAATTTAACGAAATGGGAGTATACATAAACAATGTTCCTCAAATTTTGATATGATATCCAGGAATTTCATAAATTTGAATAATTTTCGATTTTCGAATGAATTTAGGTGTTTGTTTCTTAACATTTTTATTGAATATTTGTCAATATGGAAGATTGCCTGTACTGTCAAAATTTATATTATAAATTATTTAGTACTAAATGATGTGTATTATAGCCCACTCTTGTATTTACAAGAGCACTCATTCTGTTTTCTTTTAAATCTTTGTCCTTAATATGTTCATTAAACAACGCGTCATCTAAACTTAAAAAATTAACAAAAAACTATAAAATCAATTTAAAATTAAACAACAGGAACAAAAAACAACTTAATTCAATAAGAAAATTAATTATTTTCATGCTATGTGCTCAAATTGTCCACCACTTGTCACCAAACAGTGGTGAAACAGATTCTGAACTTCTTGATTCGTAACTCTAAAGTCTGTTCAGAAACGAAGCGAAGGAATAAATTAAAATTGTTCATTTATTTTACATATAAGCGGTACACGATTTTGTATTAAGTACATAATAGATGTCCTGAACTAGTTTTAGGATATACCGCTTCCATTTCCATATTATAGCGTTAAAACGTAAGTTATTTATTAATCGGTACTAATCCTTTAACAAAAAACCTGTTGTTGAGTTCTAAAGTAAAGATCATAGGCGTCTAAGGGTTTTGCAGACAAACAAATGACAATTGAATGTTTTATTGAAAACTTAACTATAAAAAGTGATTTTAAAGATATCATAGTAACATATCATTTGATTATAAAACACATCGTTTGTTAGAAATCATTTTATAGATTTTTTTAAATTTAAGGTAAGCAACAATTATTATACAATATACTCGTACATATCTGAACTCCTATATTAAGCAAGAACAAATAAAATTTATAAGATAAATAATAAATATGTACCTAATTTCAAAATACAGTTATTCTCAAAATTCATGTTTCTTCACAGAGCTGCAATACTGATTACCGAAAGTACTTTAAAAATATACTTCTAAGTACTTAAGTACTTCAGTGTAAGTATCCCAGAAAATCCGTGTACTGGTACTTGAACTTTTAAGTATTCAGTCTAATACTTGTACTTAAGCACTCAAATTTGTTTTAAGTATTTTTTTACTTACAATTTAAAAAATAAAAAAAACTTAAGTACTGTAAAAGTACTTAAGTACTCTATAAAGTACTTAAGTACTCGAAAAGTACTTTAAACCTTTACAAAGTACTTAAATAATAAAAAAAAATTCTGAAGTACTACAGATTACTGGATATATTATTCATTCTTTTCGATTTCCTGTCGATATCGAAAACAGGTTTCGAGAAGTATTTTCATTTCTGAACCACATGGGCAGCGAAAACAGCAAAATCATTTATTTGATTGTGAAGAGTCAATGAGGACAGTTGAATTAATTAGTGTAGTGTATAAGGATTACTGATATTGAATTATTTATGGTAAATTCATGTTATAAGTTATAATTTGTAATGTAATAGTTCAAGAATGAAGGCTTATTAAAAAAAAAATTTTTTTTAATATTATAAGGGAAAGTTATAAAATATTTGTTTTTCTAAGGTGTTTTTTAGATTTTTATCGAACTATTTTAATAAATTAAGTTCATGAACAGAGGGTTACATCTCCAAAAATAGATATTTGTTATTCTGAAAACGTTTAAAATATTGTCAAAAATGCTTGACCGTTACTACGACTAGTAATAGTAATTACTATATTCACATTTTCAGCATGCAGAATTTTTTTATTATGAAAAAAAAAATAATAATAAAGAATGAGCAATGACTTAAATGACAATAACAGTAATATTAGTAATGCGTCTTCACAACCAGATCCTTTTTAAACATCTGCAGAAGATGTGGATTATGATCCAAAAAATGAAAAAAAAAAAAAAAAAAAAGAAAATTTCAGGTTTTTTAAAGTTGCAGAGACGTCAAATCGGAACAGTATGGCTCCTAACATTAGTAATAGTAGCAATACTACCAATGAAGTTTATGGAAGAAATCATACAACTATTTTGGATGGAAAATTTTTCTCACTCAGGTAAATGCAAAAGTAATTTTTAATTTTTCTCTTAATTGAACTAATTTCTGAGTCACCCACTCTACTGAAGAGGGTGAGTTTTTAGCGGGGTTGGAAAAAATGACGATTTTCTTTAAAAAGCTAAATGAACTATTTTAACTGAGATTTAAATAGTTCCTCATTTTTTAAATTTTTTATATTCAGCGACTTGAACTAATTTTTACTTCAACCTTTGAACAATAAGATTTTGAATTGAATACTTTTTTTTTACCGTTTACATTTGATATGCAAATATGCACACTACTACGCGTACTGAAAAAACTGCACATTATGTATCTGTATGTGGTCAATATTTTCAGATAAATTAAGAAAAGTCAGTATCATTATCTTGTTCTGACAGGCCAGTTTTTTTTTAATTTAATCAATTACCCTAAATTAAATTTATTGTGCGTGTGATAGGATACGTGTGATAGGTCATTGAAAAGTGTATGTTTGTTTCACCATTTAAGTATTAATCACCCTATATCGATCAAAATAGTAAAGCTACCCTACAATTTTCGTAAAAAGTTTTTTTAATATTTCCTAGTAATAGAGACATCAAATCTTGGCACAATAAAAACTCAGAAACTCACCCTGTATGCTCTGGCTAAACCTCCATTTTGGCTACACATCTAAAAGGTATTGGAAGTGTAGGTTAAAATTGACACTTTTGACATTTTTTTGTAGGTAGATATATTTTTTTATTAATAAGATTTATTTGTTTTCGCGTTGGTTAAGTTTGTCAAGCTTCAAAAATTTATTTTCTAATTAAGCATTTCTTTTCGGCTTTACAGAAAATATGATTTATTAGTTTTACTCGAAGGCCTATTTTTGCACAGGCGTACGAGGCGCTCGCCTGGTGCCTCATAAATCAAGTTCAGCTTCCAAAATGAAAAAAAAATACTATTTAATGTATACAGGATGTTTCAAAATACATGATATCCTTGCTAGGGCAGGTAGAACACTAAAAGATAAGTGGGGTTTGCTTAGTAAAACTTTTTCCTAACGGTATCGGTATTCGAGATATAGAGCGTTGAAAAATATTTTTTTACACTTTTTTAACGATTACTTCAAAACTATTGGCAGCATTGTAATGAAATTTGGTGTGATTTATTTTTGAAGCTGGTAGATCCGATTAATTTATTTTAACATCTGATTCTCATAGCGGGCGCTAGTTACATGATTGGTACAAAGTACTTTTAATTGTAATTTATTTGAGGTTATGTTTTCGAGTGGAAATTTTCAATAAATTTGCACTCCCTTGATCAAGTAAATGGTGATATAAAAGTATTTTTTATTAAAAAATAATATTTTAATAATAAACTTACCAAATGAACTATGAGTGATAACAATTAAATAAAAATTAATTTGATTCTGTACAAAACAATTTTATTTTATATGACAATTTACTTGATTAATATTCCAGATTAATGTTCCAGATTTTTCAAAATTACCATTCCAGGGTTACCTCTGATGTTTAAAAATGAAATATTTGAAATTTATGCAGAGTACCTTTTTGGTGCAAAATTAAATGGAGTGTAAATTTACTTAAAATTTCGACTGGAAACAACCTCAAAAAAGTTACAATCAAAAGTATTCTGTATGAATCATGTAACTAGCGCCCTTGATGAGAGTTAGATGTTAAAAATAAATTATTGGGTGTTAGCTTCAAAAAAAAAAAAAAAAAACTACAAAAGTTTTGCACCTTGGACTTTTATTATTGAATTTGAATATAACTTACTTTTTATTGAAGAATCTGGACATATTCAAGCACGTCAACTTGGTATACCAGTTAAAACAGTAATTAAAGGTTCTCTGAATATAACAACCAACTTTATTAAGCATTTAAGACAAAACATATCGAAGATGGCTATGTTTGCTATACTAAATATAAACAAGAAAAAGAATTGGTCAGGCGTGAACAAACAAAGAGATTGAGTAGTTCAACCGCTACTACATCAGATGCGGAGGTGGTGAAACAGAAAAAGAAGAAAGTACCCTTTCGTTTTGTGAAAACAAGAAACCATCTCAAAAATTATTTGATGAAAAAATTGTAAGATTTATAATAGATACAATGTCTCCAATATACATTGTTTCACATGCTAGTTTTATTCGTTTATTCGAAGATATGAGTGTTAATGTTATGGATCGCTCAGCAGCAGTAAAAAAATCGAAGATATGTATAAAACAACATGTGAAAATATTAAAACTAAAATTTCCAGTCAACTATGTTTGTACCACAGTAGACATATGCTCCTCAAAATGAAGACGCTTCCAGGGAGTAACGTGCCATTGGCTTGATGAAGATCTAAAAGAATTTCTGTAGTTCTGGCTTGCAAAAGATCTGCAGGTACACGCTCTTATGACAGAATTGCATAGTTAAAACGAAATCCTTAATAGATTTCAAATAAACTGAACTAAGTTATTAGCGACCATTACTGACAATGGCTCTAATTTTGTTAATGTTTTAAAGAATTTGGTTTGACGGTAATAACCAATAACTCCTAAGAATTTTATTATGAAGAGGAATCAGATGCTGAAATTTCAAACGAAGTTGACAATAGAGATGATGATGAGAATGATTATGATTTTGTAAGTATAGAATCCTCAGAAAGGCAAACATTTGAGTTTACTTGTAGTTTAAATGAACAAATAAAATATCTGCCCCAACACCTCCGATGTGCGTCACATACTATAAATCTAATTGCAACAACAGATTATAATACTTCATTAAAAACATTCTACTCCTTAAAACAAAAACATACTCAACTTTTTAAGAAATGTTCCATTTTATGGAAAAAAGGTAGAAGGCCCAAAACGGCCGAAATTATTCGAGAAATTCTTGGGCGTGGTCATACGTTGAGTGTACCAGGGGTAACTCGGCGGAACTCTAAGTATGCCGCAATACATAAAATAATTTCTATAAGACAAGTTAAATATCTTGTGTGAAAGACTGCTCATATCTATTCAGAGAAAATGAGTTACTATGTTTGGAAGAAATACCTTAGTTATGAAACCCTTAGCAGAAATATTAGACTTTCTTCAAGAGGAACATAATACTTATTATGGATACCTACTTGCAAGCCTTGTCCCAATGAAGACAAAATTACAAAAGTTAAAAATTTCAGGAACTATCAAACATCTTTCAATACCCTTGGACGCAATTATCCGTTCTATCGATAAAAGGTTCAATAATTGTTTTAACCTTAATTGCAGCATTGGTATGCCCACAATTTAAAATGCGTTGGTACAATGCATTTATAGACAAAGATATTACAGCTGAATCCTTCGCGAAACTAGCAAAAGAAACCAAATTTGGGTAGTTTCTACTGTTGAACAATTTATTATCGATAATGAAAAAATAAAAACAGAAAATAAACTGAACACTATCTCACAAATGATCATTTTTTTTTATTTTGAAGAAGAAAATATACCCTCTACTTCTTCGAATCTGTAATGTCCAGAACTTCTCTTAGCGAACTGGAAGTTCTAAAATATTTAAACGATTCACGTGTTAGTTTGTATTTATTAACTACACCATAATCCCTTCAACCGCTCCCGTAGAGCGACTTTTCTCATTCGCACAAATTTTGTATATAAATTTGATTTTTCTGAAATTATAATTTTCTCATTTTACTGGAATAAAGTTTATTTTTATTATTATAAATATAAATGTAGCATTATTTATTATTTATATTAATATTCTACCTTCTTCCCTATGCAACAGTTGCAATATGACATCAGTCCATGTGTCCTGTACCTACTACCGAGTACCTACTCTCTAATATATCAGCAAAGTTCTGGTCTTGTAGTTAAGAAAAATATAATTTTTATTTTAGAATATCATTTGTCACACACTATTTTATAGCAAGAATCTTAAAAAATTATGAAATTAATTAATCTAAAGGACTAAAAATTGTTAAGGATATTAAACATTATAGCCATTTTTTATTACTACAAAAATGGTTAATTAATTGCTAAACACGAAAGAGCTTGTACTTTACTTATCTAATACTTATAAAATGTGTTACAACACAAGTAATCTAATATTTTCATTTTGAGTGTATTTACTATTTTTTGCATAAGTCTTTTTCTGTTTTAAGCGTCATCTAGTATCAAAGGGCGATGGGATATTAATCATCCGTTTAATCTTTATTTTGTTTGCCGCTGCTCTAAAGAGTTCTGTTGAGCTATGTCCAAGCCACTCCCTTAAATTTCATAGTCGTGAATCCTGATATTCGTCTTCTTCTGATGTTCCCTTTTCCTTTTGTTATACCCTGTATTATTATTGGTAACAGCTGATATTGGTCTCGTCTCGTTATATGTCCTAAATTCTGTAGTTTGATATTTTTAAAAATTTCACAATATTTTTCGTTGTTTTTCTTTGTGCCCAAGAAATTTCATGCATTCTTCTATAACAGCACAACTCTAATGATTGTAATTTTCATATATGTTCCTGTTTTCAACATCCAGCTCTCCAATTCATACAGAAGTGTTGAAACTATGTAACATCTAAGTGTTCTAATCCTTAATTCCAATCCAAAGAAATGTCTCAGTTACAAAGGGATAGGATTTTCTTCAGTTTTACATAAGTACTGAAACGTGTTATTTAAATACTGGTACTTAATATTAATATTTACGTATCAGTACTTAGAACACATGTTTAAGTACTTGTACTTGAACTCGATATTTAAGTACCAAGTTTTTTAAATGTAGGTACTTAACTACACAAATAGTTTACTTAATACTTAGTACTTAAATTTACTGTTATCAAGTAATACTTAAACGAAATACTTAAGTACTTATATATTCTTGGTACTAGTACTTATACTTAGTTCCACTTTGAGCAAGTTAAGTACATTTTATCGGTACTTACAACAGCTCAGTTTCTTAAGAAGAACTATCATATGGCCCTATTGAAATTATAATAGGCTCTACAGTAACTTCTATCATACTGTCAAGTTCCCACATTTTTTGTTCCTCTTTCATTATGTGTTCTATACACTTTTTTTCATTTCTCCTCAGTCACCTTACCTAAGGAAGTCATTGAAAGTTGTCGAACGTCACTTAATTTGAACGTGGTATTATTTCTCGCTACTGCACCCTTAACCTCCGCCCATATTAGTTCAATAGCATTCGTCACTTCCTATATGCGTAATAATTAAGCGTCCCGCTTTTCCTGAAGGAGGTCTTAAACCTGCAGACAATCCTTCTAAAAAAGCCTGTCGTCCAATGGTTATATTTTTGTATTGCCACATTTTTTCCACGTTTTCTTACCCACCGTTTTTACCCACGTTTTGTGCACATAATAAATTTTCTTGCCTTCAGAAAGTTATTTAGAGACATTTCCTAGGTAATTTTTTCTCCAACACACAATTTCTTCCTTATCAATGAGAGCTGATTTTCTATTCATTTTTTCCTATGAAAAATTCAATTCATGCAAAAGTTGCCACAATATTGTTCGACTTAGATTGGGTATACCGCCCTCCTCTTTCGAAAGTGACAGAATTTTATTTAATGTGGGTATTTGTTTTTTAAAATAAAAAAAGTGCACTATTCTTCTAATTGTAGTTTTCACATATTCCGATATTTCTGTTTTTTTTTCTACCATGAGATAAACTCGGCTCAGGCACAGAAACTTTGTCTTCACGTAAAAGTCTGAATATACTGTTTTTCCAATGCCAGTCATATGTGAACACATGTCAACTGTTTGTTCAACTTTTTTCAATGAATTATGACATTTCAAATAACTGTACACATTAATTTTTTCGCTGGCAGAAAGCGCAGACCTGTTCACGCGTTTCACTGGAATAAATTCAGGACTAGACGCCATTGCTAATAAACTCAATACTGCAGCGTAAGTACAGCTTATGATATACCGATATATAACAATAATCATAACTTAGGCTATCATTATATTTATATATGTATAATTTTTGTGTGCAATTAGCATTGTTCGCATATTTCTCCCCTATTTATCTCATTAACAATACAGTAAAATCTATTAAAGTGTGATTCCAGATACAGTGCATACTTTCTAGTTCAATTATTAGTAATTAATTAGTTTAAAATTATTAAAAATGTGGTCGATAATGGTATTAGCAATTTGTGATATATACGGAGTTGACAATCCAAACAAACCTATCAACACAAAATTCTTTTAATCTGAAAACAGAAAAATTATATTACAAATAAATAATATCCTCGTTCCTTCCCAACTTTTAATTAGTATTAATTAATTTCATTGTAACATATCTAATCAACATTACTTTATTTTTATATTTTTTATCGTAAAACAACCCAAAGCCACTGCAATCTGCCAAACATGTTGATTTATTCCTTTGTTTCCTTTCTGGTCAGATTATAATGTGTGCCTCACAAAAAAACCAGAGGCATGTTAAATCAGGAGACTTAGCTGGCCACGCAATTGGTCCAGATCTTCTAATTCATCGCCCAGGATACACCCTATTCATGAATTGTCTAACTCTTCCGACATTTTAACATAGTGTTCCATCCATTTGAAACCACATGTTTTGTCTAAGCGTGAGAGGAATATTCTCCATTAAAATTTGCTGAATAATTATTGAATATATATTAGACATGTCTAATTACCACTAAGTATGTAATATGTACCAGTAATGAAACAAGATTATTTTTAAACTCACGTTAAAACAACAATAGAAATAAATTACTGCATTTTTAACGTAAAACACTTATCAAAGATTATCTGTAATTTTATCGCATTTAATTCACAAAAAGAAAAAAAAATCAACTACAAAAAATGTTCAAACTGATTTCCTTCATGATGTAAATAAACAAAGCTGACATCTATGGGCTATTTTTCGAAATGTATTTAAATTTATCAAGGGTCTTTCTTGCACTTGCCTAAATGCTTGTTCTGTAACATAGATTGTTCTGTGTGTCGACCATAAACTTTGTCTTTAAGAAACCACCAAATAAAAAACCTAACATAGACAAATGAGGTGATCTAGGAGGCCAATTTATAAATCCATGACTTCCTATCCATCACAGTGGAAAATTATTATCTAAAAACCGTGTAACAACTTGCGAATTGTCCCCTATCATGTTGTTGAAAGTGGATCTCGTTAAGTTGTGTCAAAGGCATATCATCTAGTAAATCAACTTACTCCAAAATATCAAGATATCTATTTCCAGTAAGCGTGTCCTTATAAATAATATATCTTACGTTGGTATTCAAAACGAAGCAAGCTACGCGAAATCCAAATCGTTCTTGTTGCTCCCTAATACGAGGAAAATATTTGATATTTCGAAGGCCGTGGGGCGATAAATGTACCATACTTAATTAAGTTTGCCTTAAATCAGCTAAATATTTTTTAGTAGGTTGCCTTCGTTCCGGATATCTACAATATAAGTTTAAAACTGAACAATATTGTATTTTTGCATAAGACGTTCGTACCTGTTAAAATAAAGCTTGGCTTCATCGGTAGGATTTTCTCCACAAATATTGTAACATTTAATCGTCATATTTTTCGAAATTTTCCAAATGATTTGGCATTTTCACAAAAGTATAAACAAGAAACAATGCTTTGTAACATTAAAATTTGCACTAAATTTGTTGACATTTAATTTTTTTGTTTTATACAGCATATTCATGACCTGCCGAGGTGCAAGCACAAGAAAGACCCTTAATAATTTTAAATACATTGCAAAAGATAGCCCATAGATGTCAGCTTTGTGAAGATCATGAAGGAAATCAGTTTGCACATTTTTTGTACATGATTTTCTTTTTGTTAATTAAATGCGATAAGATTACAGAATGCGCTTCTCAAAATATCTTTTAACAGAAAAGTAATTCATATTTTTATGATTTAGCGTATCGTATTGAATATACCTGATGAAGAATGCACGTCCAAAAAAACACAATTTGATTTTATGTAAAATCCAAATTGGTCTACAGTAGCCCGAACACCTAAACACGTCACAAATAAGGGCGCGCCTAACGCACGGTTAATAAATGCTGTGAATATAGTACCTTTAAATTATTATAAAGTTAGTTTCATGTCAATGAAACAAAAAGTTGCAGAAACAATATACTGGGTATTTCAAAAAATGTTCCGCTAATTTGTAGGGTAAATAGAATATAAAAAAATAACGTTAGTTTGGTCAATAAACATTGTGTCTGAAAATGCCTCCTTAAGATACGGCCTTGTAAGGTGGCCCCAAAAATTATTTTTTTTTAAATTATCTCTGAAAAAATTAAATATATCCCCATAAAGAAAGTTTGGGGCAAAATAATTGGCAACCCCCCTTTAGAAATATTAAAATTTGTCAACACTATCTTTTATGACATAATCAAAGGTATTTGTGGTCTAAATTTCATTTTAGGTATCTTAAACCGTTTCAGAGATAACAAAAAAAAAAAGGATTTTTGGGGCCACTTTTACAGGGCCGTATCTTGTTAAAGAGGCATTTTCGGACACATGTTTATTAACTAAACTAACGTTATTTTTTTATATTCTATTTACCCTAAAAATTAGCGGAACTTTCTTTGAAACACCCTGTATAACAAATAACATAATTAATGCATGCAAGTATGTAGGATTTGCTTATTTTCATCTTTCCAAAATAACTAGTCATAAGCCGAATGAATTTGTAACATATTGAGAGATTAGATCACGTCCTAAGTCTATTATCTAATAACCTACGTTTATTAACTAAATAACCATTAAATCAACTGCAACAAGAAGCACATAATGCATTATTAAATATGTTTCATTATGTAAAATTTACAGTTATAAAACAAATTATATTCGTTACTTCATAATTTTCCATGTTCAATTTTAAAAGGTAACTGGCAAATTGTACAAGCAATCATTAGTTCACTAACATTGTTAATCTACTAGACATAGCAGTGCACCAAGCAATCGCAGACACCATTGATAACTGGTATTTTCGATGTTATTTCTTTATACTCTTCACTTTTCAAAAATGAAAATTACAATTTAACGCAGAGAGACATATTCTTACCATGTGTTTGAAAGTTTCTTTAAATAAAAATATCAATATAGGTATGTATACCTAATACCACATTTTACATATTGTTCTCGCCAGAAAAGAATCGCCCTGGGTCATTAGTTTATGAACCTAGCTATTCAAATTGTGTATACTGCCATCTCATATCAAAGCGTCTTTAAAAAAAGGATAGTAACATACTTCAAGTGCATTTGACACAATCGACATATGTCATTTAATTCTTGCTCTTTTCCACTTTTCATCATTTATTATCTACAAATTTTCACAACATTCTTTTCAGAACTTAGCAACAGTTCTTTTCACAACTCTTCCCTTTGTGACTTTATCTTAAACATTTGAAATATCTTACATCCCTTTGCGTACGAAACATTGTAGCAGTAATATCTGCAAAAGGTAAAACTTTGCACACACAAGTGCAGTAAGTAGTTTGTGTTAAATTTATTGGAATATTTTGAAAAGGAGAAAGAAAATGGAGGGCCCTTAGTATCACTATCTTGCATTCAAGCGGTAGATATTTATTTTTATTTCACTATTGTAATCGCAAAATTACAGTGTGTGGCAAATGCTCTGGGTATATCTGTGGCCACAGTGAAGAATATCAAGTCTCACAGTAGATCTAATTCAATTTTATCCAGTCCAGCTAAAAACCTACCTCGTAAAAAAAACAAATCGAACGATCTTACAGAAACATCCAAAATGTGCATTAGGAATACATTGTACAACAAGTATGCACAAAGTGAGTACAATCTAACCTATACATATTCCCCCACCTGAAATGTTTTTTTTACAGAAAACCATGCCACAGTTGGAGCTTTAAATGCTGAACTCCGTGATAGTCATGCTTTATTAAGTTAAGTAATAGTTGTTTAAACCGTGCATTACATACATTAGGATTCAAGCTCTAATCATAGAGCTTTATTGGAAAAACAAAATATAGCAGAAACTCAAACTTATTTTCTCAAACGATACATTCAAGAGATCAATTCACTTAGTCAAAGACAAATAGTATTTATGGATCTACTCAAAAGGAAATCCAAGCAAGTCATGGCAAGATGAAGATGTAAACAGTGTACGGAAACCTTAGAGTTACGATGGTAAACACTTTATTGTTATTAATGCAGGTTGCACCTCGAGATTTATGGAGAATGCATACCTATTATTTGCTTCATAATCAATAAAAGTAGATTATCATGGTGAAATGAATGGAGATCTGTTTAAAAAATGGCTTATTGAGCATTTGTTAAATCATTTAGAAGAGCCTTCATTAATTATTATGGACTGCACCGTACCACACAATGTTATTCGAGAAGGGCATAATCTAATATGACTTTGTTGTTAACACAAAAAAAATATTAGTTTAAAACTGAAACTTATTCACTGATTAAATCTTGGCAAATAGAGAAATGGTTTCAGGTAGATAAAATAATTAGTAGTTATGGACATGAAGTGTTACGATTGGCACCGTATCATTGTGAATTTAACGCAATTTACTAATATTTGACATGCAAAAGGGTACTACGATAAACACTTATCAGGACATTTTTATACCATTGACCTCATTACCTGTGTGAAAGTAATGATCCTTTTGCTATAGCTATCCTAATTTTTAGAGATAAAGCAACAACATTCTTATATGCACTTATTTGACAAAACATTGTTACCTAGATGGTGTAAAGGGATATAATGTAAACTATGAAATTAAAAACACACACAATCATTGTTTGTACACTTTTAAATCAAAATTTTGCGTTATAGTCATGTAATTCAATTAAATATACATAATCAAAGTGTTTTTATCAGTTGTATTCATTAAAAACTAATTTATTATTCAAGATACACATTCATAATATCTCTCAAGTTGCAAATAAAATTTTTTTATAAAAAAGAATATTACAAAAGCAAACAGGTACAAGAGAAGCATTATTGATATGATCGTTCTATGACAATATAAGAGTAGGTACATGCTTAATTTCATTTTTACATAATTTTCACAACAGTTAACTATCAGACTAACATATTTATAAATTGTGTGTAAATGATATAGTATGTAGTATGTATTTATAAGAAGAAAAACATTTCATGATGCAAATGTAAAATAACCATCCAATTTTACTTCAATTTCTTGTTAAAAGATTATGGCCAAACAGCTGGGTGAATATTAATGTAAATGTAAACATACCAAGAAGTGTGTTGCCACACAACAATTAATAGTTCATTTAGTAACGTATTGTAATTGTAATTTCGGCAATAGTTTCATGTAACTTAATGGTGAATATTGATTTACTACCAATATCCAATATCCAACTGAGTTACGTTGCCAATTCTGTCCAGGGTTGTCAAGCATTTGTGACATTAAACATTTGACATAACGTAACTTCAATTTTATTATTGTGATAAAATAAATATACCCCCTGAAGCTGAAATTTGACAGTTGTCAAACTGTTATTTTTCACAATTTGACATCAGCGTCCTCTGATAGTATTAATATTAGTGATGCAACTGCTCTGACTCGTGCAATTTGTAAATGACTGTTTCATACACAAGCCTCCTCTTAAGACATATTATTCAGTATCGTAAACATGAAGAAAATGTCAAAAATGTTATGAATGAACACCTGATGTCATTTATTAATCCACATTCTTTTTGTAATAGTGCATCAGTTAATTTTGGCAATGTTTCTTAAGGTTCTATTTTCAATGTCACCTGGGCCAGTTTGTATACAATTGAGATGAAAGTTTGGAATACCCCAACAACCTAACCTCACACTTACATTAGAAAATTATATTATTCATATTACAATTAGTTAAGAATAGAACCTTGGTCATTAAATACAATAGGTAACATTGCAACAATCATGTCTGTCATACACTCTAAATTTATAAACACAACCTTCCGTGTTTTGAATAATAGTTTTGGTAATTTCTAATAATCTACAGAAACAAAAATGCTTCCCTACAACAGTCTACATTGCAAAAAGTCTGTGAATAGAGATTTAAAAGATAAGTTTATTTAGATCATCACTTACCAATGTAATTTGCAAAGGAGGATCACATTCCACACTTTCATGAGAACTTCCTCGTTGAGTTTCAGAATCAGTGCTATGTTGTTTATTTCGTACTGGTGTACTACTTTCTGACGTAAATCCACCTGGATCTGCTTTTATCACAGTTGCGAGAGTACTTCCACCAGGTGAAGTTAGTGTTACTTCATTAGTTTGATGATCCTCGACTGTTCTTTCAGTTGATCCTGATCCGGAACCCGTCGATGTTTTCCTTAACCTTTTCCTAATAAAATTATTATAAAATGTGCAAATACTTATATAAACTTACCTTTTACTAGCTGGTGATAATGGACATGGAGATGGTGATAATGAATGTCTTTGTACTTCATCAGAACTCCAGTTTGAATCTCCAGGAGTGAGTAACTCTGCCCTATCTGCAGAACTATTATGCGATTTTGTTAATGCTGATTGATCAACTGGAATATCTGCTAGACCTATAAATACTCAAAATGAAAACCTACAAAAATATTGGAATGTAAATCACCTTTAATTTTTAACATTTCAGCGGTTTTTAAAATGTGTGGCAATTGTTCTTGAGAAACATTAACTTCTCCATAAT
Organism: Vesta saturnalis; assembly: GCA_036346205.1. NCBI lineage: Eukaryota > Metazoa > Arthropoda > Insecta > Coleoptera > Lampyridae > Vesta > Vesta saturnalis. The sequence continues at coordinate 9,350,073 of JARFJB010002231.1, read as the reverse complement.
ACATAAAATCCACCATTACTTTTAGATCCAAAAATTTAACATCTTTCAGAATTACTATTGGATGTTGACATGGATTAACTGTGAAGAGCGACTGTAACAACATAAATATAGTTGTTACACCTAGATATTTGTGTTCTAACCTGAAAATATGAACTGCAAGCAGATAATACAACTTTATGTGCTTGTAGATGCCGTCCTTCAGCTGCTAGTGTAACATCAACCAATGATTCATTATTTAAAAGACTAGAAAACACCGAAATAAAATTTGGTTGATGGTTGTTCCATCGCAAACAATATTGTTGCATTGTCATTGTGTTGCATATAAATCACCTAAAAAGTTAAAATATTATAGATGCAAAAATAATGTTTGTTTTAAAACATACAATCAATAAATTGACCCCCAAATTGCAACCTTGAAATATTAGCAAAAGATAACATTAAAGCGGTTATCCGTACACTGTAATATAAGGTTACATTTGCGTAATGTCATGACGTAATTTACAATATAGTATAAAATGTTAGACGTTATTTAATAATTATTATGAATACATACTTTGAAAGCGCTTCACTCTAACAAGGACTGTCCACCATTTTTTTCTGTATACTGACGTAACATTGGTCGATTATACAGGTCACTGTAACAGAAATTTTATTTTGTTCAAAATTAAATGCAAAATTATTTATTTATATAATTCTCTATTTAGCTACGTATTAATCTATTTATAGTTGATGAGTACGATAATTTATTAATTCACGTCATCAACAAACATATCTTTAACATTATACGATGAACGTTATGTGGTAATTTGATAAAAATAGGCCCTATTTAATTTTTGATTATTAAAAAATATTTCTGATTTTAGTATGTATTAAGGTATAGACAATAAATTAGGTAAAATAAACTTTTATATGATTTATCTAATCACTAGTTTTTAATACAGTTACCAGATCTTAATCTGTTTAACATATAACGTTTGCAACAAATCCCACAACGAATTCATTATTTTCAGTTAATACACCAATAGCTTAACGCCCTAAACTGCAGTAATAATATAAGTTCACGAATGTGTAAGAACACATAGGACCTTTCATAGGGCATTCTAATTCAAACGATTCTAAGCTTATTTATTTATTCACTGTATTATATCAATGAAAGGCGTGATAATTAAATAGAACAATAGTTAAGAATGCTCTTATAGCATTGCGAGACCGAACAAAATTGCAGTGCAAATACAAACCAATAATTTTAAATATGTAATTAAATAATTACATATTTACTATTGAACTTATTCGTTCATACAAAACTTATAATTAATAATTTTAAAGCAAATTAAAGAAAACCTATAAACTAAACCTTATAATTGTGAATTATTAAAACCACCAACATAATACACACAGTAAAAGATTGCTTCGAGTGGGACTCGAACCCACGAATACTACTTATCTAGAGTAGGGCTCTTAAACATCTGAGCTATGGAGGGAGCTAGTTCCACTCGATTCAAACCTAAACTGTGTATGTAGCCCACTAGTTTTCATGTAATATGATTAATTCATATATACATTTATGTAACCAGTCACTTTTGTGGCAAGGTGTCTGTAATCTTGAATTTTCCAAGTACCTATAATACAGACTGGAATATAGAAAAGTTGCTCCCTCGATAGCTCAGATGGTTATGAGCCCTACCCTAGATAAGTAGTGGTCGTGGGTTCGAGTCCCACTCGAGGCAATCTTTTACTGTGTGTACGTTGGTGGTTTTAATAATTCACAATTATAATAATTTTAAACTTTATTATATTTTGATCCCCGATTTGGCCACGTTCCCGATGAGATACAAAGTTCGAACAAATGGTGACCCCTATTATTTTTTGATCCTCTTTTAGAATCTAAAGTCAGATTTTCAATATTCCTTAACACAAAAAGCTGCAGACGCACAACACAGACACACAAATTTACGAGTTCATATATTGAACTTTTGTTCGGTGAAAATTAAAAATGTATTGAATAAACCAAGCGGTCTAAATAACCGCACATGATGTGCGTATACGCAATGACCATGCCGCTGTATGGATATAAGGAAACCCCCTTGAAAAAACCTACTGCAGGGTAGACGGTAACGGGAATCGAACCCATTACCTTCCGAATGCTAAGCAGATCATGTTACCACAACTCCACTAGAAAGAAATGAAATAATTTTAATAATAATTTTTTTTGTATACGCTCCGAAAAATGGATATTTTACAGACTCATTTCAGTCAGTAAAATAGCTCATTTTTCAGCCTAGTCCCTAAAAGTCGTCATGGCAACCATTTTATATTATTTCAAATAATTCAGTGCACAATATTTTAAAAATTATTTTACTTATAGTTTTATCATTCGAATTTGTCAAAAAAACTAGGTACTTTAAAAAAAATGCTAATAGTACAGTTAAGCAATATACATATTACAAATCTCTAACACTAACAATGTCAAAAAATAACAGTCAGTATAGCTATTTTTGTATATCTAGTACGTAGTACTTTTATTAGAATAAAATTGATAAATTAGGTATTCTAGGAAAATTTTAGAGAGCTCAAGCAGACAAATATTCTAACGCGTAGGGGAGAGTCGGCTGTCGTGGAACAGGAGGGTATGATGGAACAACTAACTAAAACCCGGGAAAATAATGTTAAAATTGATCTATTACCACGTCAATATGCATTTTAGGTTGCTAAACCTTGTCAAAAGTATAATGGCCGGTTTGGATGTTTACTGAGCCAGATAATATTTATTTTATAATTTTGACGTCTAAAATTGTAAAATTTTAATATTGGATACGCTCACCTGATATTTTTGTTTCGTCAACTGCATGAAATTGAATGTAAGTATTATCTTGGTTTATTTGTTAGAAGTGCGTTTGAGATTGTAAAACTTTATTATGCACTCTTTATTTGGGACTAAATTTTAATTGTTTTCAAACATACCTACTCGGGTATTATGGAACGGCGTGTTCCATAACACCCGACCTTTATTCCACCATACACGAACCCTATACCCCGACATATCCACTTAATGTTTCTCACTATTTTTGTTATTAATTGATATTTAGCCTTCCTCATAAGCAGATCGATATTTGGTGTTTGTTTACAGGACCATGGAAAAGAAAAAGCGCAATATGTGGAGCACTGATTCCATGGAAAGGGCTATTAAAGCCGTAAGAAGTGGAGAGATGTCTTATAATAAAGCGGCTAAGGCTTTTCAAGTTCCTGAAGGGACCTTACACAGGAAAGCAACTAGTACCAAACTACCAGAAAGTGCATCGCAGAAGACTTCAGGGGGTTATATGCAGACTTTTACACTGAATCAAGAAAACGAATTAAAGGAGTTTCTTTTAAAGATGGAAAGACAGTTCTTTGGATTGACAATGCTAGATTTCAGGCAGTTAGCGTTTGAATATGCTGAACGAAATAACATCGACCATAGATTTAACAAGACAAAGAAGTGTGCCGGAAAAGATTGGTATTACAGTTTTCTCGCCAGACACAAAGATCTTTCTTTGCGTCAGTCTGAGAATACGTCTTTTGCCCGGGCATCTGCTTTTAATAAACCAAATTTCGAAAAGTTTTTTGGCTTATATGAAGAACTTTTGAACACGCATAACTTTCCTCCGCACCGCCGGTTTAATTGTGACGAAAAAGGTATCAGCAGTGTGCCAAATAAACAACCTAAAGTCTTATCTCTTACGGGTAAAAAACAAGTAGGAGCGCTATGTTCAGCCGAACGTGGAATATTAGTGACAGTTGAAATAGCTGTAAGTGCTTCTGGGCAATACATCCCGCCTCTGTTAGTTTTTCCACGCGTTCGCCATAATCCCATGTTCGAAATAGATTTGCCAGCTGGTAGCGTTGTTGTTACACACCCCTCGGGATGGATGCAAACTCATATCTTCTCCATTTGGATAGATCATTTCATCAAATTCACCAAACCGACTAAGGAAGACCCGGTGCTGCTTATTTTAGATGGACATGCGACACATACCAAATCTTTGGAAATACTTGAAAAAGCTAAAAGCAATCATATCCACATGCTTATTATACCGCCACACACCAGTCACCGGTTGCAGCCCTTAGATGTGACTTTTATGTATTCATTAAGCACATTCTATGCCCAAGAAGTCAAAATATGGTTAAGAAACAACCCCGGACGCGTAGTCACACTCCAGGACATGATCCCAATTTTTGGACGTGCCTAAATCAGGGCAGCGACGACGGAAAACGCTGTGTCCGCTTTTAGGGCTACGGGCCTACATCCATTTAACAGGCACATATTTCCTGACCCGATGTTTTGCGCCTCAGAAACTACAGACCGGCCAACAGCTGAGACTCTTTGTTTACCTTCAACTTCGTCTTTTGATCAAGGAAGCGACCTTAACGTGATTGACAGTTTATCAGCTGCAGGGAATCCTGGAACACCAGATATTCAAACCCAACCCTTCTGTTGTTTCGCCGGAAGAAATTCTACCTATTCCAAAAGCGCCACCTCGAACGAATACAAACAAAAGGGGAAGAACAGGCAAAACTGTTGTGGCTACTTCGTCTCCATATATTAAGGAGTTAAAGTCCTCTCAAGTGCAACCATAAAAGGTTCCTAGAAGGGCGTTATTTCAACCAAATAAACCGAATGAACACATCGTTTCATCATCAGACTCAGATGTAGAAGATATGGTTCTCTATAACGAAAGCGATGGCAGCGACTGGGGGCTTGTAGCTTCCAGCGACGAAGAAGGTACGAAGGAGTTCCAGCTAACTAAATTGTCTTCCTATAAAGAAGGCGATTATGTGTTAGTGGAACTCGCATCCAAAAAGAGTGTTCAGAGGTTTACTGCCAAAGTCATCAAGAACGGGAAAGAAGAAGTAGAGGTCAATTTTATGCGGAACTATCGTAACCACTTCAACATTTTCGTAGAACCAGACGTAAAATAAGAACGTTCCGTTCTCTTATCCGAAATTTTAGGAAAATTAACTAATTTTCGAACCCTTCGACGTGGCCAAATTATGTTTCAATAGTAGTAACTAATTTACTTAGTTAATTTTTTAATTAATTTAATAATAAACGGTTAATTTAATACTGGCCTACTCATTTCCTGCCTTTGAAAAGTAAGAACTTTTGCATCCGAATAAGTTTTAATATATTCAAAAGTAGCAGCAGCATGCGTTCCATCATACCCGACAGGTCGGGTATGATGGAATGCTGCAGAATGTTTTTAAAACAGTTAATAACTCTAAAGTTTTTTAAAAATTCATAGTTTAATTGAAGTGTGCGAGTAGTAGGATGATATGGTTATCCCAGGATATGGAAATAAAAAAGCTAATGTTGAAGTTCATCGAGTTAAAAATGTTTCAACACTAACTGTTCCATAACACCCGACTCTCCCCTACCTAAAATAGGTTTTTAGGACGAATTTGTTGTTTCTGGAGGAGGCGTTAGCCGAGTCCGGAATAGCAATGCCAAATGATACGAAAATGCGGCCGGTACGGTCGCTTCTAAGGCCAAAGTAACTTAGCAACAATCTCGAATTAAAGCGGTTTAGTCGTCAAACGCCACTTCAAAGACGTCACGCACTTGGCAATTTCTGATCACATTCTCAGAATTTCTCACTGCGTAAGTTATTTCTCATCACATTATGCTAAAATTCCACACATAACACACGAATTTTACAGCTTTGATTGTTTGATTCCTCAAAACGGATAGCGACCGCGACGATCAATGCGATAAACAGTAAGGTATAGGCGCCAAATAAGGCCAGACTCCTAACAAGGCCAATTTTAAATATATTTGTAAGTACGATGTAAACTCGGTAGGAGGCGTCATCTTCCGTCCACATAATAGCCTAGCAACCTTTCGGTTAGTTCTTATTCAGCTGCGCGCAGAGACGGTAATTTTTTCTCCTCTTTGTTAGAGTGGCCGGTCGCATGAATTCTTCATTATAACACGTGGTAAGATTTTTAATTTTTATCTAAGTTATAAAGTGAGAGTTCAAAATTTTGATTTTTAATTTTTTTGGTTTAACAGCCACTGTTTGTTATTAAGTGACGTTGTTTTGTGGTATTTCTTGTTCATTTCAGTTTTATAAGCTATTAAACATAAACATGTATGGTATCCTAATATGGCCACTCGATTGGCCTTATTAGTAACCACTTAGTTTTAGAAAAACTTTACGTTTTTAGCCAAATTTATTTTATTTCCAGAAAAATGCCTCTCAAAAAAAGAGCTCAATGGGCAGAGGAAGATTTAGTAGCTGCAATAAACACCGTTAGAGGCGGTATGGCCACTGATAGAGCAGCTATTACTTTTAATATCCCTAGGCGAACTTTACGAAACCACATAAAGAGTGGAAGTTTAAAAAAGAAGCTTGGTCGCCATCCAATTTTGTCTGTAGTTCAAGAAGCAGAATTAGTTAGGAGAATAGGACGCTTGTGCGAGATAGGAATGCCATTAACACCGAAAATTTTAAGAAAAAGTGTGTACGCCTTTGTACGAGAAACAGGAGTAAAACATAGTTTTTCACTTATCAAAGAAACAGCCGGAAAAAAAATGGTTAAAATGTTTTTATTCCAGGCATTCAGAAGTGGCAAGACGTCGTGCTCAAAAAATAAACCATGAAATTGTAGACGATTACTTTAACAAACTCAGAAGGATATTATTAGAGAAACAAGTTAACGGTAAATCCGTCCAAATTTATAATATGGATGAGAAGGGATGCCAATTGACTCTTCACCATCAGCAAACTGTTTTGGCACAAAAGGGAGTGAAAAGAGTACACCTTGTTGCTCCCGAGTATGGAGATCCATTGTAGCTTGCGCTAACGCAATAGGACAAAGCATTCCTCCAGTTATCATCTTCAAGGGTGTACGGATTAAGCCCGAGTGGTATATCACCATGCGAGCGGAGTCCAAAATTTTAATGACTAAAAAAGGAAGCATGACTACAGATGCATTTATGCAATAACTTGATCATTTTGCCAAGTTTAAACATCCTGGACCTGTTCTATTAATCTTCGATGGAGCATCTTCTCACCGTAATATCCGCATTGTAGATGCTGCAGAAAAACATCAGATAACCCTGTTTTGTTTACCTAGTAACACTACATTTCGAAGTTTTGAGACATACTGGGATGAAGAGGTTCTAAATTTTTGGGTAAATCATGCAAATGAACGTACTATTACAAGGGCCAGGTTTGGAGAAATATTTACTCCAGTTTGCTTTAAATCCATGTCAAGCAAAAATATCTTATCTGGATTTACAGCAACGGGAATTTGGCCATCTGACCCATCAGCCATTCCAGAGACAGTATTTGCTCCTAGTCTTACACATCGTCCTTTCGATGATCAAGTTTTGGGCAATGTCTGCGAAAATAGTACGCAGCAATTAAATAATAGTGCCGATAAATCAAAAGCTGGTACTTATCCACAACCTGCAGCAAGCGGTGTAAATGCTAAGAAGAAAGCGCAAACCCCAAATAAAGTTTTTATAATTACATTTGCACAAAGTGACAATGACAGTAACTCCAGTGGTTCTTACACATCTGATGAATCAAGTGATGAAGTTGAAGATGAACTTGAGGAAATAGAGGAAGATGATAGAAATATATACAACCTAAATAGCGAGGAGCAAAGCAAAAATAAAGAGCCACTACAAGAAACAGATAATCTAAATAAAAGCTTTACCGAAAGTGGTTTTTTCATTACTCCAGAACTAAAGAAAAGTCAGAGAACTTCGACCAGCAATCGACTCCAGAGTCCAAGAAGTAACAAAAAGATTGTTTTCAGAAATACAAACGAGCACCGTTAAAGAAAATAAATAAAATAAGTCGCAAAGTAATAAAGAAAAAGGGAAACAAGTCGTGAAACAAAAAGAAAATCAAGACAAAATCGAAAAAGGAAAGAACAAAATTAACAAGAAAGATCCTGGTACAGTTTTGCTTGTGCTGAAGACAGAGTAGCTGACATGCGAAGATGTAATTTATGCAGCTCCTATGTTCACGAGGAATGAGTAGGACTTACTAAGCAAGATAAAGCCACATTTGTTTGTCCTAAATGTACATAATCAAGACATGTAGCTTAAGTTAAAAAAATAATTTAGAGTTGTTTTTCATTTTAATATATCTTTTATTTTAATTTGTGTAACCGTTTATTTTCTTCAAAAACTAAAATTAAAAGTTATGTAAACAAATTTAAAACTACGTACTTGAAAAATATTGTTGGCCTTATTATTAGCCTAGTCTCTAAATAAGGCCAATTTACCAGTTGCCATAGTTACCATTTTTTTTAAACAGTTTATATTCAAAAGCAATTATATTTAACAAAAAATGATAACTTATAGCATACACTCATTACAAAAAAAGCGTTGTATAAATCTTTCAGTAAATATTCTTAAAATAAGCAAACAAATCTTAACATGGCCTTATTTGGCGTCTGTACCTTACAACACTTTTCAAAATTGGTGCAAGGCACACAAAGTGAAACATGTGAGCGAGAATAGGCTATTGGCTTATATTGGTTTTATTAGAACCAAATATACATCGTTAGAGGCGGTATGGCCACTGATAGAGCAGCTATTACTTTTAATATCCCTAGGCGAACTTTACGAAACCGCATAAAGAGTGAAAGTTTAAAAAAGAAGCTTGGTCGCCATCCAATTTTGTCTGTAGTTCAAGAAGCAGAATTAGTTAGGAGAATAGGACGCTTGTGCGAGATAGGAATGCCATTAACACCGAAAATTTTAAGAAAAAGTGTGTACGCCTTTGTACGAGAAACAGGAGTAAAACATAGTTTTTCACTTATCAAAGAAACAGCCGGAAAAAAAATGGTTAAAATGTTTTTATTCCAGGCATCCAGAAGTGGCAAGACGTCGTGCTCAAAAACTCAATCTTGTTAGAGCACAAAAAATAAACCATGAAATTGTAGACGATTACTTTAACAAACTCAGAAGGATATTATTAGAGAAACAAGTTAACGGTAAATCCGTCCAAATTTATAATATGGATGAGAAGGGATGCCAATTGACTCTTCACCATCAGCAAACTGTTTTGGCACAAAAGGGAGTGAAAAGAGTACACCTTGTTGCTCCCGAGTATGGAGATCCATTGTAGCTTGCGCTAACGCAATAGGACAAAGCATTCCTCCAGTTATCATCTTCAAGGGTGTACGGATTAAGCCCGAGTGGTATATCACCATGCGAGCGGAGTCCAAAATTTTAATGACTAAAAAAGGAAGCATGACTACAGATGCATTTATGCAATAACTTGATCATTTTGCCAAGTTTAAACATCCTGGACCTGTTCTATTAATCTTCGATGGAGCATCTTCTCACCGTAATATCCGCATTGTAGATGCTGCAGAAAAACATCAGATAACCCTGTTTTGTTTACCTAGTAACACTACACATGAGTTACAACCGTTAGACAAAGCTGTATTTCGAAGTTTTGAGACATACTGGGATGAAGAGGTTCTAAATTTTTGGGTAAATCATGCAAATGAACGTACTATTACAAGGGCCAGGTTTGGAGAAATATTTACTCCAGTTTGCTTTAAATCCATGTCAAGCAAAAATATCTTATCTGGATTTACAGCAACGGGAATTTGGCCATTTGACCCATCAGCCATTCCAGAGACAGTATTTGCTCCTAGTCTTACACATCGTCCTTTCGATGATCAAGTTTTGGGCAATGTCTGCGAAAATAGTACGCAGCAATTAAATAATAGTGCCGATAAATCAAAAGCTGGTACTTATCCACAACCTGCAGCAAGCGGTGTAAATGCTAAGAAGAAAGCGCAAACCCCAAATAAAGTTTTTATAATTACATTTGCACAAAGTGACAATGACAGTAACTCCAGTGGTTCTTACACATCTGATGAATCAAGTGATGAAGTTGAAGATGAACTTGAGGAAATAGAGGAAGATGATAGAAATATATACAACCTAAATAGCGAGGAGCAAAGCAAAAATAAAGAGCCACTACAAGAAACAGATAATCTAAATAAAAGCTTTACCGAAAGTGGTTTTTTCATTACTCCAGAACTAAAGAAAAGTCAGAGAACATCGACCAGCAATCGACTCCAGAGTCCAAGAAGTAACAAAAAGATTGTTTTCAGAAATACAAACGAGCACCGTTAAAGAAAATAAATAAAATAAGTCGCAAAGTAATAAAGAAAAGGGAAACAAGTCGTGAAACAAAAGAAAATCAAGACAAAATCGAAAAGGAAAGAACAAAATTAACAAGAAAGATCCTGGTACAGTTTTGCTTGTGCTGAAGACAGAGTAGCTGACATGCGAAGATGTAATTTATGCAGCTCCTATGTTCACGAGGAATGAGTAGGACTTACTAAGCAAGATAAAGCCACATTTGTTTGTCCTAAATGTACATAATCAAGACATGTAGCTTAAGTTAAAAAAATAATTTAGAGTTGTTTTTCATTTTAATATATCTTTTATTTTAATTTGTGTAACCGTTTATTTTCTTCAAAAACTAAAATTAAAAGTTATGTAAACAAATTTAAAACTACGTACTTGAAAAATATTGTTGGCCTTATTATTAGCCTAGTCTCTAAATAAGGCCAATTTACCAGTTGCCATAGTTACCATTTTTTTTAAACAGTTTATATTCAAAAGCAATTATATTTAACAAAAAATGATAACTTATAGTATACACTCATTACAAAAAAAGCGTTGTATAAATCTTTCAGTAAATATTCTTAAAATAAGCAAACAAATCTTAACATGGCCTTATTTGGCGTCTGTACCTTACAACACTTTTCAAAATTGGTGCAAGGCACACAAAGTGAAACATGTGAGCGAGAATAGGCTATTGGCTTATATTGGTTTTATTAGAACCAAATATACATCTTCAACATTGTGGAGCATCTATTCTAAACTGAAGAGTGCGTTGGCTCTATATGATAAGGTCGACATCAGCACAAATTGCTGGCACTTCTAAAGAAGGAAGCAACTGGTTATAAAGCAAAAAATTTAAGATTTTCACACGAGAAGAAATAAACCAATTTATTCGAGATGCTCCTGATTCAACCAACCTCATGTCGACGGTTAGTAGTCTAGTCATCCTGCAATATCAAATTGATTTATACATATTTTATTATACTTGTGCAGGTGTGCCTAATAATGGGTATCGCAGGACCATGCCGTCGAAATGAATTGTATCGCTTAAACTTGTAGACATAATTGATCATGGGAATAATTTGAATGTGTCTGTAGATGATATTAAAAATAAGCGTGTTCGAAAATTCATCGAGTGTGACAATTTATGCCATGGTGTGAGCATTTTGCAGTTATTTCGAAAATATGTGAACCGTCGACCCCCTAATTGTTCTCATGATTTTTTATTTGTTAATTATAGCAATGGAGAGTGAAAATACAAATAATTGGTGTTCATACATTTGGAAAGATTCCAAGTTACATCGCTAAGTTCTTAACTCTACCAGATGCGCACTGTTTGTAATCGTTACTTTTAATACATAAACAAAAAAGTGGTATATAACTAAATATATAAACTTTTTTGTTTATGTATTTAATTTGACATTAGTCATAAAATATTTCAAAATTGAATTTTTTTCTAATTTTATGTAAACGATTACAAAAAATTTTGTTCGCAACACGTGCGCTGTCACATTTTTGGTGCCCGGCCTTATATTTTATCCTCGGCTACGCCTTGGGTAAAAACAAGGCATCGCACCAAGAAATGTGTAAACAGCGCACTAGTTACGAAAATAACTATAAATAGGAACTCTAATATTTAATCGCTTCATCTGTTGTGAGAACTTTGTCGATTAGTTGTTCAATTTTAGAAAGAGGTGGCACCATTGGTATTAAATCTGTATTTTACAAGTTTCATTATTGATATACATATATATATATATATATATATATATATATATATATATATATATATATATATAATGCGTCTGCCTTAAGTTTTTGTTGTAACGTGTATGTATGTTTGTAATACGGTGTTCTGCATCAAATTTTTATGAAACTGACATGGAATTATTTAATTCCCACAGTTTATGGGACCAGTGCGTTTAAGTCAAAAATAGTGTTGAAAGTAAAAGTTATTGAACACATTGAAGATAGTGCCGCGTTGAGTTCAGGAAACCTATTCAAAATGGCAGATAACTCAAGCATATCATTGGTATTTGAGAAATTAACTGGAAGGGAGAACTTCAAAAATTGGAAATTGGTATGAAAATGGCACTTATCCATGAAAATCTATGGTTTGCATAGAAGGTTATCCAGAGGCGGATACAACAAAAGAGGAGGTTAAACAAAGAGCAGATCAAAGGACTTTGGCTAAAATATATCTAACGGTACAACACTGTAGAATTTACTAAAGGCTTATAAAGATAAGGGATTTTCAAGGCGATTAGGGTTAACCCGGCAATTAGTGAGCATTAAACTGGAAGATTTTAAAACTATGGAGGCATATGTGAAAGAAGCTGTGTCTTTGGCTCAGAAATTAGAGGATATGAGTGATGATGAGTTTTTGGGAGTTATTTTGCTGAGTGGCCTTACTGCAGAGTATGATACCATGATTATGGCTATCGAGAATTCTGGGCAATCTGTTACAAGTGACTTTGTAAAAACCAAATTGTTTCAAGATGACAAATACGACAAGGGCAGTCATGAAGTAGCTTTGTTGCCGAAGAAGAGGATATTCTGCAAGGGGAGCAAACCTGGCATAAAATGTTATGCATGTGGAGGTTATGGTCATTATAAAAATCAATGTTGGAAGTTTTAAAACTTGGAAGCAACTTAAAATTTTGACAAGAAAAAGGGCAAATGCTCAGGCAAGCATTACAAGGATAAAAAAGATGTGAAAATAGAGATTGCTTTGCAGACTTCTGTCATGGATGAAACGGTTAAGCACACTCTGGGGTAACCACACACATGATATTTGAGAAAGATTGTCTTATTGATTTTAAAGACCATACTGATTTCAAAATTGTTGTTGCCAACAATAAAAAAATATCGGATGTTGGGGCCAAGCTGCATACCAAGAAGGGGATGAAAACTATTTCAGAAATTGTATATGAGCAGAATTAAGGGCAAATTTGCTATCTGTAAGTAACATGGTTGAAAAGCATCATGCTTTAGTGCTTCAGGATGAAAAATGTTATATATGTGACAGTGAAAAGCTTCAAATGAAGGGTAAGGTTGTTGCCACTGCGACCATGAAGAATGGTCTCTACGAATTAGATGTTTTAGAGGAGCAAAGCTTACTTACTATAGAAAATCCGAGTCAGCATGCAGCTGTTAAAAAGTGGAATGGCTGATGGGTTAATGTACAGCACCGGAAAAGGTGAGCAATGTCAAAAGTGTTTGTTAGGAAAGCAAGCGAGGCAACTATTCAAGAAGACAGGAGGTAAGAGAGCACATAGTATATTGGAGTTCAAACATACAGAGTTATGTGGGACTATGCCAGTATCTTCGTGGAGTGGGGCAAGACATATTTTTGTTTTGATAAATGATTATACTAAATAGATTTTTGTGTACTTTTTAAAATCAAAGAGTGAAGTCTTAAAGTGTTTTAAAGAATTTCAAGTTCTTGTTACAAATCAGTCAGGGCATAAGATTAAAAAGGTCCGATGTGATAATGGCTCTGAATTTCTAAATGCAGGATTTACAAATTATTTTAAGGCGAAAGGTATCGAACATCTAACCACTATTAGGTACACACCCCACCAAAATAGTGTTGTCGAGAGGACAAACAGGGCAATTATGGAAAAGGCTAGCTGCAGGAAGCTAATCTGAATGAAAAGATGTGGACTGAGCTGTCAACACTGCAGTCTATTTAAAGAACCTATCACCTCACAAAGCTGTAAAAGGGTGTACACCAGAAGAAAAGTGGGTCGGATTAAGAGTGTTCCTGTAGATAGTAAAATAAGTTAGATATAAGTAAATTTGTATATGTAAAATTGAATTATTGAAATTTAAAAGTAAATAGGGCAAGTGGGGTATCGTTGCAAAGGAAATTTTGTATAGAATCCAATGCTAGTAATATTTTTAAGATCAATCCTCATATAAGAAAGTTATGTGAAACGGTAATAAATTGAAAATTTTAGAAAAATGAACAACCAATGAGAATTAAGGGCCGTTGTGTTTGTACGGTAAAATTGCACCAATCAGATTGGTTGTTAGGGAAAAATTTGGTACTGCATTTGTTAACTTTTCAATTTAGTCTGCATACAATCTTCATGCTAAAAGCGTGTCACTCGATACGTACATATGATCAGATTTAAGATTGATCGTGTGTTTCGCATAACCTAAATTTAATTAGAAACAAAACAATTGAAATTTTTTTAAACTACTTAATAGTGACGTTAACGTGAATTATTTTTACGAGTGTTGTCGAACTGATAAACAATCGAATGTTAAATCATGCTTTAAATTTTTTTTTAATATAATTTTTTTTAAATAAAGGTGTTGTTATTTCAATGTAAATAAAATTTAAAGACGCAGCCAAATAAAATTGTATGCAGATAAGTTATTGTATTTAATAATACGATAACCTAAAATAAAATTGTTGCATTTAATTATGAAATAAATAAAATCAAAGTGTTCATGAGAAATCTTTGATCATCGTACCTGTACAAGCAGATGCGGTATATCGCCTTTGGACCAGTATACTTCATGGGATTCAAAACACATATGATTTGGATAATGTATCTTCAATAATGAAAATTGGAGCAGCTGAATACAGGTATTAATATTTTGACTTTAAAACACCACGGTGGGTAGAAGTCATCCACTGTAGCAGAGGGGTATATCGAAGACTGTGCAAAATAAAATCGACACCTCTAGCCGGATTCTAACAGGAAAGAAACGGGAAGAACCCAGAGTAGAACCAATAACACCATGAGAGAAACCATCCAATATAACTATGTCAACTTCACGTTCACATTATGTGCACGTTGCCCAAGAAAACAAGAATTTAACTTCAATGTTCAGCCATCAGTTTGATTCTGGTATATCATTTAATTGTACTAATTGCGCCATTAACATTTATAATAATCGTAATGATAATAAAAACTGAAACATTGTGGAAGTAATAAAAAAATCCTAATACACTGTAACACTAATTGTTTACAAATAAAAAACAACACAGGTCGTTGTTAGGACCTTACAAAATACGCACGCGATAGCGCATAGCTCTTTTGCCGAGCATCGACTCTCTATTCTTGGGAACACCCTAGTTTCACATTCGAATTTACTCCATGTACTGTCCAGGGTTTAGATTCACTTTTTATGAAAATCTCCCATTTGCAAATTTTAACACCACTTGTCCTTGAACATGCATTCAATTTTTATGGCGCAATGTTACAACATTTATACAAGCAAAAATATACATATATATTCTTTTCTACACTTTAATACAACATCAACGTATCATAAATTTTTATTTATTCACACGTTCATAACAATTTTAAACCGAATGATTTGGCAAAGCCCAGTAGCAGTCAGGCATTATCGTTCCAATAGGGGTGTTACCAAAACATTAATTTTCAATCAAGTTTAGAACTTTCAACTTTAAATACTCTTTTATATGACACCTAACGCTTTAATAAAATTCCAATGGGGTAGCATTTACACTAATTTACATTCTGTACACACAAAAAATTCTTTTCGTGTAAACTCTCTTCATTCACATCTAAAATATGTTCCACACGTTAACACAATACTGCATATACCCAGTGTGTCACAATAATCTTACAACAGGCTACCCACATTTTTTATTTAGTCTGTAATTCTTGAGCTCTGACACAAAATTGCGTCTTTTCTAATAGAGGCCTTGAGTGGCCACGAATTTATAAAAAAACGCCTTGTTCCAACGGTTCCAACAAAATCCCACATTATACAGGTAAATAATTGAGTTATGCCTTTTTTCCATCTTCGTAAAGTGCTCGTAGTGTGGCATGCAAACAATTGACACATGAATTAAGAAACACAATTAGTGAAACATTACAATGTTGGTGGTACTTTATTTTAAATAAGAAAATCCTAAGAAACTAACAAAAATAGAATGACAAACGATAAAAAGTAACAAAGATAATTAGGATGTAAATAAATTAATACCAAAATAACGAGTGTATTTTTAGCCTTTCGCCATCCTACTTCCGTAATCTTGTTTCCGTGTAGTGTTTTGGCTTTCCACCATCTTGTTTCCGTATGCTTTTCTGGTGTATCCATCATATTGCTTCCGTACACATTTTTTTGCATTCCACCATTCTGTTTACGTGTGATTTATTGGTTTTCCACCATCTTGTTTCCTCGTGTCGTTCTGGATTTCCACCATCTTGTTTCCGTGTGCCTTTTTGGTGTATTCGCCATCTTGTTTCCTTAAGCCTTATTGGATTTTCATCTTAATTAAGTGATCTTTTGGCTTGCCGTTGTCTTGTTTCGTGTGCCTTTTTAGTTTAATTTCGCGTCATCTTGTTTACATGTGGGCATGGAGACCCATTTCCAACAAAAAGGGGTTCCTCCAGGGCACTGTTTTACAGGGCCTCACCTTTGAGAAGTTAGCATCAGTTAGCTACACCATTTTTTGGTACTAAAAAAGTTAGTATAGTTTAGAACAGCCATATTTAATATAATTTACAGCTTTTAAGGTGCATGTGCTTACACTTTTCAGTCAAGAAAGATATGCCATTTATGTTTATTGCAACATTTTAGATTTTATTTTAAGACGACAACATGTGACAAATGTGCACCATTGCTATCTGCGCAGCCTTGAAGTCGTGATTTGAAATTCTCCATTACCCTTACCGTAACATGCCCGGTCTTCAAAAATTCTCAAAGAAAAATATTGCACGTTGACAAATCTAGAGATCTACGCGGTCAAATAGTGTTTCTGTTTTTGGATATGATATAGTTCTGGAAACGAGTACGTGAAGCACCCATAAATATACACACGGTATGACTTGTAGCCCCGTCTTTCGGAAACCACGCAATAACAGAAAATCTAAGTAACGTGCCAAAAATGTTTCGAGTATGTTTGTATACCGGTCTGAACTCTGGAGTTACGACATTCCCTTCGGCGTAATAACAATAACACTGTGATTTTGAGACTGTGCAGCGGCTATTCATTTTACTGGTGAGGATTTGTTTGACTACAACATCGAATATTTTGTTTATTTACATACTCACTCACTTCGAAAAGGCCTTCGTAAGATATAATCATGAGGCGAATTAAGTTCTCATCACTGGAAATATACCGCAACGTCTCTCCACTGAAATTATTGCGATGCAAAAAATTGGTTTCTTTTAATTCCTGTACGACTTGAATTTTGTAGGGGTAAACATTTTAAGTCCTTGTGCAAGATTCGATGTACGGATGGTTCACTAATGTTCAATGCTTGAGCATGTTCCAAAGCAAAGCGTTTCGGACTATTGGTTACTAGTTCGAACTCTGTCAATGCTTTCAGGCGCCCTAAGATTATTTACAGCACCTTGATGTTTAGAAACTAATGTAATGTTTCCGTAACTTTAACAACCCATCAATTAAATATCTGAGCAGAAGGCTACCTTCCCGTGACGCATAATATTGAAATGCTTGCGAAATATCAATTGCACCGCTGTCGCTGACTCTTCATTTTTATAAAACATTTTAAGGTAGAAAACACGTTGTGAACCCGACCTCTGTTCCATGTTTACTAAAAGGCATAAATAACTGATAACGTTTTATCAACTTCACTTCAGCGCCCTTATACATACGATATAAAAATAACAAGGTTTTCACTTTACGCTTCACAGGCGAGCCCTATGTAATTAGAATTCACCAGTAACGATCTTTAAATTATTTAACGTATTATTGAAAAAAGTCTAAACGTGAATTTTTTCGCAATTTTTAATGTACTTTTTATTAGAAAACAGTAAAATATCTAATTGTATTCAACGCGTTTGTCAAAGATAAACAAACAAAGAAAATACGTTCCTCAACGCCAAAAGATACAAACACACAATCCCCAAAACAAAGAAACTAGCAAGCATCCCAAGCAAGCAAAAAAAATACATCAATAACAAAATGCACAAAAAAATTAGTAGCCAACAAAAAAATATACACAAACAAGTAAACACCCAAGTATGTTAGCTCACAAACATACAAACATGCAAACAAAAAAAACTAGCAATCAAGTTTGCAACCTAAGTACGAAACATTAAACCTTGTAAACATACAAACGTACAAACAAGTAAACATTGTAAATCCGCAAACCCTCAAAACAAATAAACTTGTCAGCAATTGCCAACATACCAAACAAACAAGAGGAATACCATAGGAGTAAACACCCAAACCAAGAAACAAGTTATTCAACGTCCAAACAAACTGATGGCCAACTAATTTAATATAGTTTGATAGATTCTTGAAAACAAATAAATGCCCATACATCTTAAAATAAGGTCATTTTGAAGGGACAGTTCTTGAACTTATTCCAACATCTTAAAATAAGGTATTTTGGAAGGATGGTTTTTCAAATTGCCATTTTGACAAATTCTTGAAATTGCCTAACTGATGGATATAATAGGGCATCTTAAAAAATGACTATGCTCGTAGCGATGTTTTACGCTAACCTCATTCATCATATTAAATTCTACACGTGCTCATTAATGGTATTATTAAAAACTTTTAACACCTTATATATTTTTGTAATTGCTCACTATTCGCTGAACATGTTTATTTATCGTGTTAAATTGTGAACATGCTCATTAATCGTTTTGTTAAAATTTAACACCTTATACATTTTTTGTAATTTTGTAATACAGATCCAACTGTGCTGGATTGTTGTTTTTAAATGAATGCATTTGCCAAAAAAGTTGCACATAAGTCTTGGTGTGTAAAATCCACAAGTTAATTTATTAAACAAGGAACTTTATAAGAATAATAACGCATGATTAATAACTGAACAGTTTCTAAAATAACGTGTTTATACCAAAACATACGAATTTTAGTACACGAGTGTTTCCGTCTAAAGCTTGAATTACTGTCCTTATTCTCCTGGGTATGCTGGAAAAAGAATTTTGGATTATTTTTTCAATACCCATTATTCTCTTGTAACGATTATCAGCTCATTTCTAGTCGTAGGAGCCGGATTTCTGAGACGAAATAGTACCTTTTAGTATAAATGCTTGACTGGGTTAGATCTTGACTATATGGAAACCATTATAGTGATCTACTATTATCTTCATGGAGATACTGTGTTACTGCAGCTGTTACGTGTCGGCTAGCATTATCGTGCATTAACACAAATATCTCATACTCTATAATTGCAACATAAGTAAGGCGCAACATGCACTTGTATGACGTCTTCAGTGAATCGATCAGCCTTCGTTCCTCCGTTGTAACGGTATAAACAGGCGGTAGAACGGGATTACAGATAAAACTGGCCTTTTTGCCCCGACTAGCCAGCGTATGGGTATGGGTATGATGTTAATGAATTTTGCACATCCAGAATAGTAAATCGTACGTAAGTCAAAATAGGGGATGAAGACGTAATCGGTTCGGTTTTTGGGCGCCAGAATGTTTGGTAGTCAAAATAAGGGCCGACGTGCCAAAATTACGAGTACATAACGTGTCTAAACATACAAAAAACATACGCTTACCTATCCGCAATCAATCCCAGGTGTGCTGGACAGCAACTCAGCAAACCACCTGAAATAGGGCTTCAAAATAGCACTACACGCCTGTCAAATACAAGCGTGATAAACACTCAAAAAAGTTACGTTACTACACCTCAGTGTAAATAATTAGGCATTAAATAATAATCAAAACAAAACAAAAAAAACCTTTATTGAATGCACTCTAAATGAATTAATACTCAACTAAAAAATCAAATAAAACACTAAATATCATTAACGCTATTACTCAATAAAAAAAACTATCACTTCGTTACGTTAAAATTTTACGCTTCTAAATTACCGGTAAACTTGCAATTTGCAAAAAAAAAACTTTTATGTAACACAAAAGGGTTTTCACAGAATTAAAACAAATTTATAAAACCTAACAAAGCTATAATAAAATAAAAAAAAAAGATAAATATAACCATACGATAATGCGTATAAACAAAAAAATACAATTGCTTAAAAGGCGACAGAATGTCTGGTCAGGATCCTGCGTAACGCCGTTCTAGATTGCTTAATCTATAGATATATTGTGGATTATGTAATCACACTATTTCAGGGGCCCTTTACTACTAAAAATTAAAAAAAGTGTGAAGGCGGAGCGTTAGAATTATGATTATTTACAATAACTAAAGCAACACAACAACTTAAATTAAAAGATACACGACTCCGCTTTCAAACCTTCGTTAACAACAAAAATAATTCGAGGTACACACACACAAGAAATCTTGAAAATATTAAAAAAAAAACACAATGTTATATTACCTTAATGTCTAGATTAACACCTCTCCTGTGTTACAACAATTGAAAACGAACCAGGTGATCGGTTACAGCTATAACGGGAATGGAATCTTCCTGCTCTGACAAATGATGAATGAAAATGTTGACTAATATTCTTTTGTACACAGACAATTCCTTGATTGAATCGCGGTAAAATGTTACTGCATTAATTAAAAACTTCTTTCAACATAAACAGTTTGTGCGCTCAACTTGCTTGTTAACTTTTATCTTTTAAATAGTTTCATTCACATTAACAATCCAAAAGGTTAATAACTTTATTTAAATAACTATAATTTTAATATACTGCGAAAGTTTCTTCATATTTCAACACGCTTTGCACGGCAATTAAGTCGTACTTCAAGAACGTTAATGTTAAAAAAATCCGCAAAAGCGATATAAACCAAAGAGGCCACTGAAGCACTAATATAACACGACGATGATCTCTAGGTACTTAATTACGTAAAATCGAAATCGGTACTAGGTCTAATCCTTTGGTGGTTGAACAGTTTTACTTAAAATCCCTTCACAGGTTTTCTTCAGAAGTAGCTAAACTACCCTTACAACACAAAAGTATGTTCGTTAAACACCAAAAGGTCCAATATATCAACGTTCTAAACCACCCCTTAAAGCGTAACAACAAACGTCACCGTACTACTACTCGAGAGCGCGATCAGTTTCAGAATCATCCAAATTATATCCAAAAATCCATCTTGGATTTTGAATCCCACCACTCAAAAAAAATCTCATCTAATTTAGTTCCACCAATTAAAAAAACGGAAGGGGAAGATTCGATACCCCTACACCCAAACTTCGTTTTCATCCGTAAGGTCTGGATAGTTTTCAAAATCTCAAATGTCAGCAGACTTAACGTGCAAAATATCTATATTTTCATTCAAGTACAAGCAATTGGTCCCACATTCTACCTCTACGATTTAAAACCAACATACTCAATATTAATCTGAACCACTACAATTAAGCGACTTTATGTCGCCAGCATGACATCATATGCATTTAAATCTACACTCTTTCTTTACAACTATTTACAAATAATACGTTACTCAACATTCAATAAACGGGGAATAATAAGGAAAACAATCTAAATTACGGAATAATAATTCACAAACAAAAAAACTAAAGCTCGCCACACACACCTTCCCTAAAGGTCGCAACACACGTTAAACAAATTTAATCATAAAACTCAACTTGATAACAAAATTTTGACGGTAAATCGCTAGAAAATCGTGATCCTATCATAATTAATTCCTTAATGCAGATTACACATTCCTTTACATACAGCGTGACCCATTCAAGCAAAACATTCATTATCTACAGTAAGCTCTCAAACAAACAAACAAAAATATACATACGGAATCTAACTACGTGAATAGAATTACAAACAAAATTACCCACTACGTATACAGGGTGTTCAAAATACCCTGACACCGTTAACCTCCACAAGCTCTGCACGAGACTTCGAACTAATACTACCTCAAACACATTATTCCACCACCTCTCAAGTTTGCATTATTAACTAAATTTCAATATTATAACGCTTTTTATTCATCTTATTTCGTCCGTCCGGCTTACAATAAAACAAATATCCTTTCATTCCTCCATGGGATTGGCATAGACCGTATGTAATTATGATCTTTGCCTTTTGTGTTGGAAGAGCCGGGGCACCACACTGGTACTAAGACATTCAAACGGACTTCTTCTAATCTTCGTCTCATCGACATAGAACTAAAAGTAACCCTTCTTACGTTTTGCAGCTCAACTCTTAGTCAAGAGGATGTAAGCACACGGTTTCTTAAAGACTGAAAGCGATCAGCTGCTACACTTTCTTCGTTCTTGCCATGCCCTTAACTGATAATTTCCAGTTTCGTGGTACCGTTTTATAATCGGAGAAACCGTCGATAGCTGTAACTAAACAATTCTCGCAATATTCCTATTAATCCTATCTGTAACGTTCTTGCCATATAATTACCACTTACACGACATCCATTTCTGCAGCATCGATTTAAAAAAGATTTTTAATCACACACAAAGTAACAAAAACAAATTTTACTCAAAAATATCGTTTATAATGTGTAGATAGTAACTTTACATAAAAGCCATATTGCAAGCAGAAGAATTTACATTTTGATGGATTTATTAACATATTGAAAACATGCAACATTTTTCTGTATTTGAAAACCCATAACTTATACTTATTATGTAACTATTCAACAATTCCAAAACCGCCTTGAATGTATACTTCGAACGCGTATTTGTGTGTTTGCTGGATAGTTTGTTTGTTTGTGAACCTGGTTCCTTAGTTTAAGCGTTCTATGATTGCGTGCGTACTTGTTTGCTAGATTATTTCTTTGCGTGTTAGCGCATGTCTTTGTTCGGGTGTTTACTCGTATGCGCGTGTGAGTATATATATATATATATATATATATATATATATATATATATATATATATATATATATATATATATATATATATATATATATATATATATATATATATATATATATATATATATATATATATATATATATATATATATATATATATATTATTTTGCGGTATCGATTTACAAAGATTCTTAATCACACATAAAGCAACAAAAACATATTTTAGTCAAAAATACCGTTTATAATGTGTAGATAGTAACTTTACATAAAAGCCATATTGCAATCCGAAGAATTTATATTTTGATGAATTTATTGACATGTTAAAAACATGCAACATCTTTGTGTATTTGAAAACCCATAACTTATACTTATTATATAACCATTAATTCCAAAACCGCCTTGAATGTATACTTCGAACGCGTATTTGTGTGTTTGCTGGATAGTTTGTTTGTTTGTGAACCTGTTTCCTTAGTTTAAGTGTTCTATAATTACGTGCGTACTTGTTTGCTAGATTATTTCTTTGCGTGTTAGTGATGTGATTGTTCGGGTGTTTAATTGTATGCGCGTGTGAATATACATATATATATATATATATATATATATATATATATATATATATATATATTATATTGTGTGTGTGTGTGTGTGGTGCGTGCGTGCGTGCGTGCGTGCGTGCGTGCGTGCGTGCGTGCGTGCGTGCGTGCGTGCGTGCGTGCGTGCGTGCGTGCGTGCGTGCGTGCGTGCGTGCGTGCGTGCGTGCGTGCGTGCGTGCGTGCGTGCGTGCGTGCGTGCGTGCGTGCGTGCGTGCGTGCGTGCGTGCGTGCGTGCGTGCGTGCGTGCGTGTGTGTGTGTGGGGCTGTGTGTAGGTGCGTGTATGTACTAGCGTACATGCGTGTGTGTGTACGTGTATGTAAGAAAGTGCGTGTATGTGTGTATGTGCGTTTGTGTGTGTATGTAAGAGAGTGTGTGCTTGTGTGTATGTGCGTTTGTGTGTGTGTGTGTGTGTGTGAGTGTGCGTGCGTGCGTGCGTGCTTGCGCGCGTGTGTGTGTGTGTTTGTGTGTATTAGTGCGTATGTTTTTTTTTGTGATTAAAATCTTATTTTAGTATGCTCCATCATACAAGACACTACATGCTATGTGTAATTATACATTCAGTGAGTTCAATATTGTCTTATACATTTGCTAATACTAAATATTCAATTTTTTTAACAATATTCACAAAATACAACAACAATGATGATTTGCCAGTTTCCTACGTAGCCCTCTTACCTAATTAATTATAATTAATTATTCTGCATGATTTCCTTTAGCTAACATTAGCTTTTATATTTGTGCTAATATTAATTTAAAAAGTAATCATTCACAAATTCACATTTTTCTAGCTAAATTACTAATTATATTAAGAAAAAAAAAATTAAAACCTATAGTATTTAAAAATCAACACATTAACCATATTGTTTGGCTGTAGTTCTAAAATCTAATAATCTAATGCTTATATAAAACTAAAGGGTCAAAGTCTATAATATTAACAAAGTTAACAAAAGCGCTAAAATATTTTTGAATTAGTTTTTGTTTATTAATTGGCCATACATCAACCATATTGTTAATTATTCTTTTCAAGTCATTTCTTATTGTAACTAATTTCGCACAGTCGTATAGAAAATGGTTTGTTCACCAAAACCACATACACAATTTTTATCGGCAGTAATTTTAAACCTAAAGTAATAATTATTAAGTTTTCCATGTCCTGTTCTTTTTTTAATGTCTCTTCCCGTGTGTGTTGCTTTCATTATACGTTTTTCTTTTTGTATTGCTACTAGTTCCTCTAGTTTTATTAATATACCAGTCTTAGTCCAGTTAAAATACAAGTTACTTCGTAAGATGTTCTAAAACCTTCAATAATTTTGCTGTTAGTTAATCTTTGTACTCGTCTACACTTATTTAGACTATTTTTTCTTTTAATGGCCTCAATCCATATTGATACAGCATATGTAAGCATTGGTAATATCGCTTCTTTATAAATTATTGTTAGTGCTTGATGACCTCTTCCCAATTTCAGTTTAGCCGATTTTGACAACATATGGATCATTTTAATACATTTGCAGGTAATATATTCAATATGCTTGTTAAAGCTTAATTGATCATCCCTATATATCCCTAAATATTTTATACTGTTTGTCTGATCTATTACTTTATTATTCAGATATACATTTATCTTAGTTAGCCCAATTAATTATTTTGTGAATTTCAATGTTTGCATAGTTTTCTGTCTCTACTGGTGTCTTCCCTGTCGTTAATGTTATTAAATCATCTGCATCCTATTGGTATATTTTATATTAAGTAGGGATTTATATTGAATATTCCAAAATCCCGGAGCACTGCATGATCCTTGGGGACATCCTTTGTACATACTTCTTCTAATCTCAATATTGTTTAGTTACATAATTGCTTGTCTGTATTCAAAGTAAGTTTTTGTAAGTTTAAATAGGTTTCTTGGACAATTAAATTCTCTAAGTTCTTTTATTATACTTGGCCACCGTGCTGCATTAAACGCACCTTTTACATCAAGACTAACAATTACTACATTTTTTCTTTCAACCATGTTCTTAAAAATACATTGTTTCGCTACTTCTAATGCATAATTTATGTTACTATTTGGAATGAAGCCAAATTGATTCTAATTTAACTTCTTTGTCAATTGTATATGTTTCATTATTCTATTTATTAATAATTTTTCTAACACTTTTGCTGCCACATTTAGTAAACTAATTGGACGATACTTCTTTACCTCTTCACTATTTTTGCCCTGGATTAATTACTGGAGTTATAATGGAACATTTCCATTCCTTTGGAAAATATGCACATTGTAAACATTTATTGTACATAGAGGTTAGAAATAAAAATGTGTGTGTGTGCGCGCGGATGTGTGTGTGTGTGTATGTGTGTGTGGGTGGGTGGGTGGGTGGGTGCGTGGGTGCGTGGGTGCGTGGGTGCGTGGGTGCGTGGGTGCGTGGGTGCGTGGGTGCGTGCGTGCGTGTGTGCGAGCGTGTGCGAGCGTGTGTGTGTGCGAGCGTGTGAGTGTGTGTGAGTGTGTGTGAGAGTGTGTGAGTGTGTGTGTATGTGTGTGTATGTGTGTGTGTGTGTGTGTGTGTGCGTGTGTGCGTGTGTGCGCGTGTGTGTGTGGGAGTGGTTGTGAGTGTGTGTGAGTGTGTGTGAGTGAGCGTGTGTGTGTGTGTGTGTGTGTGTGTATGTGTGAGAGTGTGTGTGTGTGTGCTTGAAGTAAATCAATAACTATCCGATAATGATAAAGTTGCATGGTGCTGAGTAAAGGGGGTTAATATGATATCCTTTCGTCCGCAATAACATAAAAACTTAAGTAGCGATTGTGTGAGGTAAACAAAATTATTAATGAATAGTCAAAACTGTGATTTTTTTGTATTTAATATTTCCAGTTTCTGGTCAACACAACAAAAATGTTCGTATATTTTTTACATTACATTCAATACGTTTGGAGTGTCTTTATTTTAAAAATGAAATAAAATTTCAAATCAGAATTATTTAATATATATCTTGTTGTCTACTTAGAAAATAAAATGTTTTAGGTAAATAAGACATAAATGCTGCTAATCACAAGAAGTGATCGTATTGAAATCTGATTTCGGGATATAGCATTGCCACCATACATATCCTTAATAGAGTCTAATTCATTATTTAATATTTCATTACGGTGTTAAAAGAATCGGTTCTATCTAGAACTATTGCATCGTTGAAACAGAAGGTAAAGCAAGTAAATAAGCATTGTTTGATAAAATAAATCCAGTCTTATTCCCTTAAATAGGATTCGAATCGATATTTCTTAATTGCTTCTTCCAATCTCAGTTCAAAAGGCTTAATGATTTAAGTGGTCGACCTTTTCTTTAGCGAATGTTAGGATTTTTTACAGTCTACCCTACTCGATTGCTTGTTTTCGTATTACATACATGCAGATGATACTGCTATTTAACTAAGCCCTAATGTTAAGACCAATAAGAAACTATTAATTTGTAAATTCTACCCTCAATACTTTATTTGAATTTTTCGCTACAGTTTTCTCTATTACATATCATTCTCAAGAGCTTTTAAACATTATGACAAGTAATGAAATTTAATAGATGAAATACTTTTAAACCGGGGTGAAAATATTGTTGTTCGGCACTGTCTAACGAACGAAGTCTAACAATGAAAAATGCCACAGTAAAAGAGAAAATATAACAAAATTTAATCATATGTAATATTAGTGCGATGTAGTCAAATAAAAGGTCTAAGGAAAAACATAACTAAGGACTTCCACCAATGGCGATTACAAGAGGTCAACTTGCACGTTCATTAAAGATGCAATACCTTTAATGTAGGTTCAAGCTTAATGCGAACAAGGGAGAAAGAAGAGCATTTATATATTTTAAGAGTATTTATATCAGATTTCGGATAATAAACCGGAGAATGCGTATTGCAGATCAGGACAAAAATGTTGTCATCAAAATAAACACCCAAATCTTTAACGAGATTGAATTTTTGCAGCTTCAACATAATAAATAAACTCAATAGGTCGAACTATCTTTGTATAAGATATGACTTTGCACTTTAACACATTTAGTGGTAAATGATTAACGCTGTACCACCATAGAACTAAATCAAGTTGATGTTGAAGAAATATACAATCATTAATGGAATGCACTGTAGAAAAATTTTTTAGGTTAACTTCAAAGAGCAGCTTTTTTTATATCTATCTCACGTGGTTTTCGCGTTATTTCGAAAAATTTTATTTTGGGTCTGAAAATATCATCTGACGAAAAGGCACAGTATTTCTTAGTGTATTATTTCTTAGGCATTCGATTCAAGGTTGAAGGGCAAACTTTTTGATGTACATTAGCCTGTTGATAAACTTACCGTTTTTGAAGAAATAAACACAAAATCTTATATCAGTACAACATCATTTGATTGAATATTCTGCATTTTTACAAACCTAGGGTTTTCATTATCTGCCATTTAACGTGTTTATGAAGTAAAATGCTTTATAACTGTTTGAGTCCACATTATGAAATTTTCCAAAGATGAAGTAGATATGGTTTTTGTTCTATGTCAGTCACGTACAAATTGTTTGTGGGCAAGTAATATTTATGCACAAACTTATCCTGACACACAGCACCCAAAAGTAGCTTGTTTCACAAAATTGCTGTACAGGTTTATGGAAACTAGTAGTGTCAAATACCTAAAACGGGAGAAATAGAAGACAGTTATAAATGAAAACAATCAATCGCCTCTGCTGCTCTGAAAATCCCCACGCCAGAGAATGAAAGATCAGTACTGAGGATTTTGAAGCAAAACAAAGCACATGCTTACCATATTCAGCTCAATCAGGAACTTATTTTGCCAGATTTCAAGAAACGCGTCGGATATTATAATTTGGCGAGCGAAAAAATTGAGGAAATCCCAGGTTTCTGCTGTTCCTTTCTCGGATGTGGCAACCTTCCAAAAAAATGGACAAGTGATCGTCATAATTTCCATTATTACACAACTACGAATCTACGGGTAGAGTAACTAATTACCAACATCTATGGTCTTTTAATGTTTGGGGTGGTATAATGGGAGAATATGTAATCGGACCACATTTTATTGAATCTCATTTGAATGACGCTATTTAATTAGACGTCCTTCAAAACCCTTTCCCGTAATTAATAGCACATGTGCCTGAGGATCAAAGAAGAGAAATGTGGTTTCAACAAGATTGAGCACCTGCCCAAGTTCGAGAATATTTGAATAATTTCTTCCCAGGAAAATGGATCGAAGGATCTGGACCTGTTAGATGACCACCTAAATGTCCTGATCTTACCAGTCTAGATATTTTTCTTATATTAAGAACATAGCGTATCAGAATACTGCCAATACCCAATTGGACATGCGACAAAGAATAACTGCGGCATTTCAGAAAGTTACACCTGAAATGTTAAGGAGTGTTCGTAGATCATTCATAGAACATCTCACTTTGTATAGCCAACAGATTGGACAACGTTATGAACAGTTGTTAGCATTAGCGTTTATTTATTTATCCATTTATTGATTAATTAATTAATTAATTTTTTTAGGTCGTAGTATGTTCCAGCTTTCATAAGTAATCCCAAATTCTTAAAATAACGGTAAGAGATAGCAACAGGTTAATACATACCAAAATCTTTGCCCTTCAATCTTGAATCGAGTGACGTTAGAAAATAATATACTAAGAGACATACTATGCATTTCCGCCAGATGATGTTATTTCCATAGCAAAAAAAAAAGTTTTTCGAAAT
Source organism: Vesta saturnalis (assembly GCA_036346205.1). Taxonomy (NCBI): domain Eukaryota; kingdom Metazoa; phylum Arthropoda; class Insecta; order Coleoptera; family Lampyridae; genus Vesta; species Vesta saturnalis. The sequence goes on along the minus strand of JARFJB010002231.1, from coordinate 9,320,906 downwards.
AAAGCGAAAATCATGTGAGATAGATACAGGGAATGCCATAGCAGAATGATAGTGTATTTAAGACTGCATCTGATGAAGACCAAAAATGCAGAGTCTTCTATTTGAGAAAAAAAAAAAAAGGTTTAAAAATTGTACGATATTCAAGTTTGAAGTAAGTTTTGGATCAGACTGTGCCAAGTTTCTCACACGTTCCTGAAATATTGCAGCAAACACCTTCCCCAACAACGTATCTAAAGCCCATGGCTGTAATTCTAACAGTACAAGAGAAGATGCATTCATAATGTCAAGTTTGAAAAAAATGGTCATATTCAAAAAAACGATTAGGCGAAGTTGAATTTAAATATTCATGTAGAATCACGATATGAAATAATAAATGAAATTAATGAGAGACCCTGCATAACTGCTTTAGGAACACTCTGTATTGTAAGTTTTTTTTAGGTCGTGAAGCTTTTCGTCACAAATAACTTTTGCGCGAGACACATTGCTCTATCATATTAACGACACAGGGGTGCAGGACCATGTAAACATATACATGCAAAGTGAGTCAGCAAAAAGTTTCACATTTTACCGAAAAAGCTGGGACAGGTCGATTTTTGTTTTAAAGGAGACACATTTTCGTGTAAGCCCCATTATCGTTTGTCATTAGTCAGGGGGGAGTGTCACTTAACTACCTTAAAGGGCAATATCCCACGTGTGACCCATCATTGGAAAGCAGTTGTCATGGGAAATACGCCACACGTTTGTTTTTTAAAATCCAATCACATTTGCCCCTTCTATGACCATTCAAAACTAATAAATTTTTAATGAAATCTGAGCCATTTAAATAGACTATTAAAAGTACAATTAATCATAATAAAATACTTATCTTTTTTTGGGGGGGTCACTTAAAATCTTAATTGGCAATAACTCACCATTGGAAAGCGGTTGTCATGGGGAATACGCCATACCTTTGTTTTTTTAAAATCCTCTTCTATGACCATCCAAAGATTTTTACTAAAAAATATTTAATTGTTCATAATAATCGGCTTCCGTCAGCGTGCTTTGGAAAAATGTTGTCAAACTTTGAGATCGGCTAATGTGTTTAAGTAAATAGAGTTGCTTAATTCTAAAAAATGATCTATACTTTACAAGAAAGGATAAACATTATTTTTCTTTATTATGAGAACAATCGTTCTGTTGATAGAATATTTAACAATAAACACCCAGGAGAAAATACATCTCATACGTACATTTCAAAATTGTTGAGCAGATTCATCCAAACTGGTTCAGTAATTAATATCAAGAGACGTCCCCAACAACCTGCCAAGAATGAAGACATTCAAATTGCTGTATTGGGTCATGTGGCACTAAATCCCACAGTAAGTACTCGTCAATTATCACGTGATACTGGAGTATCACGGTCATCGGTTATTAAAATCACAAAAATTTCATCCATGCAAAATCCATCTTGTGCATGAACTCAATGAAGATGACGATGATCGCCGACTGGATTCTGTAACATTATGACTGAACGTTTGATGGATAGCCGGAACTTACTATACAACATTTGTTTTCCGGTGAGAGTGATTTCTTCTTAAATGGAAGTATTAATCGACATAATTGTAGATACTGGAGCGATAGTAATCCTAGAATAACAAAAGAGTCACATACACAATATCCTGAAAAGTTAAACGTTTGGGCAGGAATTTTTGCTAGGTTACCTTATGTTGTCTGCACTTGATAATTATACTGAAGGCAACTATTTATTAATTATTATAACATTTAGGTAATAAAATAATCGGTCCACTTTTTTTGACAATAATATAAATAATATTACGGAGGCAATTGAAAATGACCCCAATTATTCAGAAGTTGATATTCATTTTCAACAGGATGGGGCTCCACTACACTATGCTGCTGCAGTTAGAGAGATCTTAAACGCAACGTTTCCAGATGAATGGATTGGAAGGAGGGTCCCATCGAGATCTCCAGACTTGACACCTCTGGATTTCTTCTTATGGAGGGTTATTTGTAGAATAAGGTTTATTCGACAGTTCCCAATTCTTTACAGGAGTTAGGGGAACAAATAGTGAATGAATGTCGCTTAATAACCCCAGAGATCTTGACAAACATGCGAAGGGAACTTGATAGTAGGCATTACTTCTGGATAGAGGTTGGTGGTCGACATTTTGAACATTTGATAAAGTGATTAATTGTATGAAAATGTAAACTTGACCATTATCACACATAATAAAATTCTTACCTTTTTTGGGTTTTTAATGGTGTATTTTGAATTACACAATCTCAATATATATATATATATATATATATATATATATATAATTATATATATACAGGGTGGGTGTCAACTGCGTGGACGGAGGATTGCTTCTTAACTATTAGAGATATCAAAACCAATTTTGGTGTGGTAATACACTATCATTGGATCTACATTCTAAAAATATTTAGATATATACAGGGTAATTGACAAAAATATGCTAACCCAAACCTGCGTTTTTTAATGCAACACCCTGTATATTTTTACATTTTTAGATTCACTGTTACATTTAGAATAAAAGTATAGAAATATGTATCTGTATCACTAACCGTTCTGCAGATATCGTCACTTTAGTACCAAAATAGAGTTAACTCTGGAACCATGATGCGAGCGTTGTCACCACGATTTTGTAAATCTGTTTATACCACCGACTATTAATAATAGTCTACTAACAAACAAACTGGGAAATTTTTCGAAAACATGTAAAACTATACAGAATGGTTAACTTACGCGAAATGTAATTTTTTTCAATTTTTTCAAACGCAACGTCCTGTATATTTGTTTACATTTCGATTCCCCGTGAAAAATAGATACTAATTGATAATAGGTTTCATAGCCATACGACGGACCCTTCTTGAGATATTGACGCTTTTACGTGAAGATATTCTAAGATACAAATTTACTCTGACAATAGAATTCAACAAAACAAATTAGTTAGGATAGCCGCTCGTAATAGAGAGGTACAATTGCATCTATTGTTTTAACGTTTGTATAATCACTAAATATTCTTCCATTAGTTTGTGTGTTTTTGGATTGTCGTTTTGTTAATTTTTGTATAAAATGAATTTTTACAAAGAAGAAATGGTCGATATGATCTTTATTTACGGCGAAGCTCAAACAAATTCTTTGCTGGCTACCCGTTTGTACTGTGAACGATGCCCAGAGAGATGCCGCGGAAAGAATCGTTTATGAATGTAGCTGAGAGATTTATAAATTATGGAAGTGTGTGTTATCCCAAGCGTGCAAAAACAAGCCCAAATGAAGAAATTGAGTTTCAAGTTGTGGCATGTTTTGTAGAAACTCCGAAAATTAGTACCAAAGAGCTAAGTACGCACCTAGACCTAAACAGAAATATAGTCCACAGCTTTACTTAAAAAAAAACAAATTGCATCCTTATCATATCGAGCAACATCAAGCTTTAAGTGAAATAGATTTTCAAAATCGTGCATCTTTCTGTCAATGGGTAAAGTAAATGAAGAACCCAATTTTGTCAATAACATTCTATTTACGGATGAGGCAACTTTTCACAATAATGGCAATATTAATACACATAACTATCATCACTATTCAGATACTAATCATCTTAAGAGTTGTTGATCACCAGCATGGGTGGTCAGTTAATGCGTGGGGTTAAACTTTTTGGAAAATGATTTACCCGAGCTTTTGGAAAATATCGAGGTTGATAATATTCGTACGATGTGGTTTCAACTGGATGGCGCCCCTCCAACCTATGCAATCAACGTTAGGCAATATCTCGATGGAGATTATCTGATGAGGTGGATAGGACAAGGTGGTGTGCAAAATTGGCCAGCCAGATCACCGGATCTTACGCCCCTTGACTTCTTGCTTTGGGGGCTTCGTTAAAGAAAATGTTAGCAACATCCTCCCGCCACAAACGAAGATATGAAAAATAGAATTAAAGCTGCGTTTCAATCCATTTCGCCTCTAATGTTGTTGCGAGTTAATCTTTCGTTTACCGAGCTAATTGAAAAGTGTTTAGCTAGGCGTGCTCAGCATTTGGAACATTTTATTTGAATTTATGGTTTTATTCGTTTATGTTTACTTGTTCAACTTATTTTTAGGAGTAGAGAATTTTTTTATGGTTTAGTTATTAATTAAGTTTTCCTATCAGTTAAAGAATTTATTTGCCATTCGTATTCTGGATTTTGTTTTATTTGTTCTTCTGTATGCCAATATTTTCAAATAAAGCGTCAATATCTCAAGAAGCGTCCGTCTTATGGCTATGAAACCTATTATCAAATAGTATCTACTTTTCACGGGGAATCGAAATGTGAAAAAATATACAGGGTGTTGCATTTGAAAAAATACAGAAAAATTACATTTCGCGTAAGTTAATAATTCTGTATAGATTTACATGTTTTCGAAAAATTTTCCAGTTTGTTTGTTAGTAGACTATTATTAATAGTCGGTGATATAAACAGATTTACAAAATCATGGTAACAACGCTCGCATCGTGGCTCCAAAGTTAACTCTATTTTGGTACTAAAGTGACGATATCTGTAGAACGGTTAGTGATACAGATACAAATTTCTGTACTTTTATTCTCAATGTAATGGTTAATCCAAAAATACAAAAATATACAGGGGGTTCCTAAAAAAACACAGGTTTCATTAACATATTTTTGTCAATCACCCTGTATATACCTAAATATTTTTAGAGTGTAGGTCCAATGATAGTGTATTACCACACCAAAAATTGGTTTTGATATGTCTACTAGTTAAGGAGCAATCCTCCGTCCACACAGTAGACACCCACCCTGTATATATTTAAAAAGAGCCATGTAACATAACTAGTACAAAATTAATTAAGGAATCATCCAGGATCTCCCCCTCCACGCAAATTTTGTGTACAGGCTTCAGCGGGCTAGATAATGGCTACAGTTCTGTACATATCCAAAAATTTTTAGTCATATAATTTTTTACATTTTAAATGCATTGCAAGTATTGTACAATCAGAATGCCATTTTTTTAAAAATAAAACAAAGTAACATCAAGTATGTTAAAATCACAAATAGTATACCTACTATTGCTGAGATTTTCTCTGCTAATTGTACCTATTTATATCAACAGAATCGCCATCAATTATATAAATTCTTATTCAGTGTTTTAGTTGCATTTCTTTGGACATGGTTAAATCGTATGTAGGTATTATAAAAGAATTGAAAATAGTTGCTATGATTACCAAGTTGTTCAAATCTGGGATCTACTAGATTTAGTGCATGATTGATTGTAAAAGATAAAAAATTTATTTTATATACTCATTTGGATCTTCGATCGGTTGAACTCGTGCTTCGTATGACAAATTTCTTATTCGTCTTCTTACGCGGTCCGCGTCAATTTCGCTAGTAACTTCTTTTGCATCAATAATAGTTTCATCGAAGAACGAATCCGACCGAAGATTCTTGCAAAATATTTTTTTTAGTGTTTTGTAAAAGATCAAGTGCAGAGTAGATCTAAATTATCATTTGCTTATTGGACTAACGGAACTTAGTATTTCATACCAAATAACTAATGAACACAAAAACCTTAAATTGTGTAATAGAACTTAAGAGTGGCGAATTAAACCCTTAGGGGGGTCCTAAGAACAACACGATTTCGAGGCCCCCTTACGATAGAAATTTAGATAACAATAATATTTATTGGTGATACTACGAATATTTACTCAAGTCAGTTATAAATAATTACAAATCACTAATTCATTTAAAGAAATGAAAATAATTATCAACGTAATAGAATAGTTTCATTAAGGGGATCTGAGTAAGTAGAGAGATTAAGAAACATTATTCACACCACAATGCCATTTCAACTTTGAGTCACATTATATTTAAGTAAATCGTGTAATGGTTTCG
>JARFJB010002231.1:9297500-9307500 GCA_036346205.1 Vesta saturnalis | reverse complement strand
AATTCGAATTTTGAATAGGTTTCATGCATGTAAAATTTGCGATTTTTTAAATAATTCGAATTTTATCCAAAAAATCGTATTTACAGATATAACTTTATGCACCATCTTGTGTTTTTAAAATACATATTTAAATCTGCGAAACAAATTCCAAAACATCACTTTTCTCAAATAAAACACCCTGTATATTTTTACGCTGTGTTAAAGAGAATTAAATACCACGCAATTCTTCATATGTATGTCTTATACCTATCTCTCATCGTTTTTGAGTTATTTTGAATTTTCTATATTATTCAATGGTGTGAATATTTATTATTTAATCATAAGCTTTCGGACAGATACTGTGTCCCTCGTCAGGCGTAATATGAAAGTCACTGTCGTATTACACTTGACGAAGGATAGGGGATCTGCCTGAAAGGTTGCGATTAATAATAAATATTCACACCATTTTTTCCAAATATTGTTATTTAATTTATTTATTTATTCGCAAGCTGTCAGACAGAAACTCGGTCCTTCGTCAAGCTTAATATCAAAGTGACAAAGATTGAGAAGATAACATCAAAGCGACAAATATTAATATGGTAACTAGATAATTAAAATTAAATCACTGTTGTACACTGTATAACTTTAAATTTTTGGAAATATACACCCAGGTATCGGACAGTTCATATCCATTATCCTTATTCAAGTTGTCAGGCTGTTTCAGAATTTCAATAGCTTGTCGAATCTTCGTTATATACAAATTCCTATCGTTAGCCAGAATTCTTGTGTTTTCAAATTTTATATTGTGCAGAGTGTTTAAGGCACGTTCAGCAGTTACTGATTTATTAGGATGAAGTAAACATAAGTGTCTTTTGGGTTCTGTTAACCTGATGTTAATGCTTCTTCCAGTTTCACCCATGTAGACTTTATTTTAATTATAAATGATTTCTTCAACAGGAACTTTGGAATGATCCACAGCGAAATCCAACCATTCAGACAAAACAGAACAGCAGTATCGAATAAATTACAAGAATTAAGATTAACAATAAAACTGTCAGACGTACGATTTGTAAGGTCTGTGTAAGGAGTACGTGTAGTTTTGTGTTGGTTATTATTAAGAGAATTAGATTGACTTATCTGTCCAGTTCTTGTTTGATTTTCATATATTTCTAATCTTCTATATAAAAGGCTGGCAAGAAATCTTTAGTCATCGTTTCATCTGAGTGGGTTGACATCGAGCAGGATACTTCATTCTGTATAATCTTTGAGCAAGAAGACAATTTTTTTGAGCCTCTCCTAACACATAAATCATATCAATTAATTCACTTTTAGAGTAATCCATTATTTTACTATTGAACACAAGAAAAGCCATTGAAATATCGAATAATATAGAAAAATCAAAATAACTCAAATACAGTGAGAGATAGATATAGGACATACTTATGAGGCATAAAAATATTTATGAGAAAAGTGATATTTTGAATTTCAAGCAAGTTTTTCTTTATAATAAACAGACCTTTCCCTGTTCTTGTCTCCTAAATAAGTTTTGTAATTTTGTACGGCTTCAAGTGTATTTGGCAGCTTTCTGTGTTGTGCCTTAGGTGTATCGAATTTGGTTTTATTTACGCGATGACTTGAAATTATTAGTTAATTTTTTTATTAATTTTTTCACTTGTACATTACCTAGCGCCAGCTTTTCCAATTCTTCTTCGATCCTCCAGAGATACTGTTTAGAATATTACTTATTTCTTGCCACTCTGCTTCTGCATTTTTAGATGTAAATGTTGATGTGAAATTCACGCTTACCAGTTGTGGATGTGTTTTTAAATATTCTGTCAGCATTTTCTTTTTGAAAATGTAAACTTTCACCATTACAACACATTATAAAATACTTATCTTTTTTGGGTTTTTTTAATGGTGTATTTTAGATTATATAATTTAAACATTTCGATAACACTTACAGTTATCTTCGTCAGTAATAATATCTATTAAAATTGTTAAAGCTGTTAAAAACAATTCTGTTAAAGTTGAAAAATTAAAATATAAACTTCAGCCTGCTATTAATATAACTGCCTGAGAAACGTATAAAGCCAACTATAGAATTAAATTTTAGTAAAAAATAACTAGGTCATTAAAAATTACATATTGTTAAACTGTCTTAAAGATGACAAATCAGAACACCCTCTAACGGCGAAAGCTAACAATGAAAAATGTCAGCCAAAAAACACATTTAACAAAATTTAATCAAGTTATGATGTAAGTTTAAAGTTGTGAAAAACTTCAACTTGAAAATGATAGAAGCGTTCACAAATATGAACATGACATCAAACAAAATAATCCAGTTAAATTTAAAAAAGAGAAATCTTTGTCAATAATTGCAGGTGTTATTAACAATGAAAAGCATAATGCAGAACGTTTTTTTTGTAATTTTTTAATTTTATTCTTAATTTCAACTACTTATGTTAAATTATAATGTTGTAGTAATTTAACATATAATTGGTAAAGCATTTGCTTCACGGTCTAGGAAAAAACCTAGACATACCAGAAGTCAAAATTAAAATCAATATCAGGTATCATTATGCCTTTTTTCATTATAAGATGCCAAAACCTGTTTAAACGGAGATTTTCTTCTTATCTGTTAAAATTATTTGGGTGTTTATATATCTCAATAGCTTCGTAAACGAACATAAGAATGATTTTGACTTGACAATATTTCCATATTGTCAAATTGAATGTCATGATTTGAGTTATTTAAGGCATGGTCAGCCACCGCAGACTTCTCTGGTTGACCTAATCTACAAAATCTCATATGTTCTTTACGTCTTGTATCAAAGCTACGTTTTGTGGTTCCACTGTATACTTTTCCACATGAACAAGACAACTTATACACTATAGTTGGCTTTATACGTTTCTCAAACTGTTCTATTAAAAGCAGGCTGAAGTTTATGTTTTAATTTTTTAACTTCGACAAAATTGTTTTTAACGTCTTTAACAATTTTAATAGATATTACTACTGACGAAGATAACTGTAAGTGTTATCGAAACGTTTACATTGTATGGTTTAAAATACACCATTAAAAACCCAAAAAAGATAAGTATTTTATTATGTGTGATAATGGTGAAAGTTTACATTTTCATATTTCAGTCCTTTATGGGAAGGAAACTTGTCGTTCTATCAGACAATTTGAAAAATTAAGGAAACGTAAAGCACAATTATTATCGTCACTCACTTTTTTATTACGATGCCGAGACTAAAAAATGATAACAAAGTTTATCTATATTAAAAGAAATTTTAATAACAAACAAGCTAATAATATTTACAGAAGAACTGAAAATGCTCTTCTGCGTAATCAAATACATATTACTAGGAAGTTATTAGATAACACCGATAGAAATCTTTTATATTTACATTTAGTAATTTCATCTACATTGAATAAAGAAGGTTGGGATAAAATTGATTTTATAACGTTTAAATCTATGGAAATAAATTTTGACATCCCATATCAACGTCAAAAAGAAAAATTTAATAAATTATACAAACAACAAAATAATAGACCATCCATTGATTATAAAAAAACAGTTATAAACCTTTGTGATAATGTTGTTCCAGATTACGCTATTGAAGCGCTTTTTAAAGGATGAAATTTTGTGATAACACCAAGAGTAATACCTTTTGAAGATATAATTTCCAATATCGAAAACTCCATTAAATCATTACCTTTTGGTGCTGCTAATAAGTTAGATATAACATCGTTAACATATTACGTAAAAAAACAAAACCTCCAAAGAGCAACTTATCCTTTCGTCAACAACGTGCTTTATTTGATCTTAAACGCAATGAAAATATAATAATATTAAAGTCAGATAAAGGTAAGGCAACTGTTATATTAAATATGAACGATTACAACGTTAAAATAGAACAATTGTTGGAACCAAAGACTTATCGTGAAATACCAAAAGATCCAACAAAAAAGTTTCTTTTAAAAACTAAAGAACTGATTAAATTATCATTTATTCCTGAAGAAATAAAAAAGAAACTAACTAACTCTGAAGCTATTTCACCAAAACTATATGGTTTACCAAAAATCCATAAACCTAATATTCCTTTAAGGCCTATTGTTAGTGCAATTGGTTCTCCTACATATAATCTTGCAAAACATCTTACATTTTTATTACAATCTCATATAGGTAAAACACCTCATTACATAAAAATTCTGCCGACTTTGTTAAAAAAATGCACAGTTTCAAAATTGAAGAGGGTGATATAATGGTCAGTTTTGATGTTGTTTCAGTTTTTCCAAAAGTGCCTCAAAAGAAGCTATTGAATACATTGATCTTTTTCCAAAGGACATAACAATTCTTTTTCAGTACTGTCTTACTACAACTTATTTTCAGTGGAATAGTAAATTTTATGAATAGACTGATGGTGTAACAATGGGTAGTTTCTTTAGTCCTGTTATAGCTAATTTTTACATGGAAAAATTTGAAACATCAGCGTTACAAAATACACGTAAAAAACCTTCAGTTTGGTATAGATATGTAGATGACACATTTGTTGTTTGGAGACATCGAGAAGAGGTACTGCATGAGTTTTTGGTTTTTATAAATGGTATACATCCTAGTATTCAGTTTACCATGGAAAAAGAACTAATGGAAGTTTACCATTTCTTGACATATTAATATCTAAAAATAATTATTCACTATCTTTTAAGGTTTACGTAAAGCCAATACACGCTGATGAATTATCCATCCACATCAAAAAATTAGTGCAATTAAATCTTTAGTAAATCGATCAAAACGAATTTGTGACCCTGAATTTTTGAAAGATGAATATAAATATTTAACAAAATCCTTACAAGATAATGGATATTCGCTTACAGATATTAATAATGTTATTAAACCTTCTAGACATAATCTTAAAGAAAAACCAGTTCTTAATGTTGGTACTGCTTTCCTATCTTTTATAGCTAATGTTACAAATAGAATTGAAAAAATCCTAATTAAATATGGCATTAGGACTATTTTTAAACCTACAAGAAAAATTAAAGAATCTTTATGATCAACTAAAGATGTTTCAAACCCATTATCATCTGTGCGAGTGTATAAGTAATCTTGTTCAAGTGGAAAGGTATACATTAGAACCAGAAATTATTGGTTGAGGCGGTTAAATGGTTACAATAATTTACGCATGTTGATACAACAATGACATCACTGAGTTGACCGTTTCCAATTCATGCGAACGAGGTATTTATATAATGATTGTTTCTTTTTCTTTACTATAAACGTAGTTTTAAGACCAATTTTATCTAATCATAATTCTGGTAATAAACATAATTGCACGTTGTTACTTTTTTATTTTACTTTCATAAAAGCTATTATTGTTACTAACTAGGTTTTGTTGTTCCTATAAAAAAAAATAAAGACAACATGGCGCTCGAGATTTCATTTAATTATATTTTTATAATTTTTTATATTACATTTTTTTATTAATTAGTGAAGAGAGAATAATTAAGCAAACTGGAATCAGGCAGCAATTTGGGTTTATGAGCAAATCAGTTTATTAGAACCCTTCCTATCTTAATTTACCGATTGAGCCAACGGCAGTAGCGATTGTTATTTGGTATATTTTTTTATTAATTAAAATTATTTGATCAATTACAAATTGTTTATTACATTTGAGTTTTGGTTATTACATCATCGCTTTTGTTTTAATGTTATAAGTTGGCCCAGTTATAATGTTATACTTTGGCGCCGCTTTTAATGTTAGAAAATGATATTTCAAGCAGGCACGTTTTTGAACTAATGCGACGTTGCCGGTAATGCAATCGCATGTTTTCGATTGATCGTGCGAAGGGTTGCCGAGAATTGATTCTTATCCTAACCTTCACAAATCGACCTGAAGAAAAAAAAGAAATGACCTGATATATTCTTACTTTAATGGTTACCGCAATTATTTACATACCTCGAGGTTTTTATCAACAGAAAATCGCGAGGAAATCAACTATAGACTTGATATTTCTTTTTGTTTAGCGAAATGTAACAGTATATTACATACCTAGGCGGAAAGTGTTCCATTCCTGTCGAGAGAAGTATAGTTCACCGAGAGGCGAAGTCTCGAGGTGAACTAGTTCTCGAGATAGGGGAATGGTACTTTTGCCGAGGTTTGTATACGATTTTATTCGCAATTAAAGAACAAGCAACATTATACAGTTCAAATCAAAAATGATGGAACACATCCATCACGGCTTCTAGTTTAATATTGAAGGACGTGACAATGCGACTTTTAATTTTTACTTTAATGAGAAGCCATAAATGTTATATGCTTAGTATTTTTCTATTGGTTTTGTCGTTACTTGTTATCAATAATTCATTTATTAAATATGCTTATTAAACAAAACGTGTTGTTTGTTTCCACCTATTGCTTGCGTTCACTCACCATCTACGCACGTATTTTTTTTCACCTGAGAATAAAAAAATTTAATCTGTTATTAATTAGGATCCGTTTTTATCAAAGGAGATTGGATAATTATTATTACATTTCTTTTAATCCCATCTACACATTGTGACCTAATTTATTTATGCATTAGGGGGTTGCATTCTAAGAGGCCGTAGTGACGGGGATCTGTTCGCGGGCTTCTTTACATGTGTTTATTACTATTAAACAGTTATACAACTTCATTTATATTAATTGGAAAGTAGCAACCAGTCGTCGACATCGCATTAATTAATGTGTTTACAAATATTTTAAAAATTTGCTGCTGCAAAAACCGTTAAGGTCTAAATTAAATATTAGATGAAATAATAATAATCATTTCTACCCTGATGCAATAGCGCTTTTTTTAATACGGGCCGATTCTCTATCTAAGCAGTTAGGGTCTATACATTCGAAAACGTTATGCCTGATTTATTTGCATGTTCAATTACTCACACACACACACACACACACACACACACACACACACACACTCACTCACACACACACAAATTACTTTAAAATAAATAAATGAGTGACAATTAAGTGAGCAGGTAATTAGACATTATAAATTAGATATATATCAAACTGTTTGTTAATGCACGATGCGCGTGTTGGTTTTAGTAAATATTTAAAAGACAACAACAAAATAGGATTATCTTGATGTTAAAAGATAGGCACGATAAATCACAGTAGAATATACTTGTGGTTGCAGATTTTTTCACCGAAAATTTTTTTGCAATAGAAGTTGATCATGCACGCCTCTCTCTTGTTACGGAAATCTTAATTAAAACAACTAAAAAACTAAAAACGGTTTTATTTATCAGAGTAGAATGGTCGAAAAACAAGCATTATACAGTAATTTGGTTATCTCATCATTTATAACTAAACATGTAGTGAAAAACTTATTTACCAAATCAAGCATTGGTAAATTATTTCTCATTATAAAATACAAGAACATTATTGTATAAAGTCCCCACACATCCGAATGGTAATCTTGCAGCGTCGTATTGTTATAGCAGAACCATTTAGAATTGTTCTCAGGGAAACGTAAATGGTAACCTAGCGGGGGTTGTCCAAAGGAATCAAAATATTCCCCGTTACCATTCTCGTCAATGTAGATAGCAGTCCAATGCTGACCTGGTTTGTTGCACAAGGTCTAGGTACGTGTCGCGGTAGCTGATTAGAAGCACATAAAAGTCGAAACACATTCTTGTGGCTGGGGATCGATTTCAAACATTTCAACACTTGTACCGCATACATATTTGGCGTTAGTATGAGCCCAGTCTTGCAGTAGTAATACGTTTTCCAGGGTGCACATAGGCTCCTCGATCTTATGGTTTAAACAACTATACGCCTTTACTTCCTTTTTCAATTTTTAATCGGCGGACAGCCAGTCTCGTCCATGTTTAGTATTGGTCTGTTAAGGAATCTTAAAAACTGCTGTTTTTCACTACCCTTAACGTGAATTTTGTTGAACGGCACCTTCCTTTGGAAATCGTTCTAGGGCACATCCTGACCGCCATTTCAAGCCGTGATATTTATCCTCTAAATACCTTATCTGTCTTGACAAGGGCTTTGTTATAAAATAATCTCTAGGTGGCTTTATCAGCGTCAGCAGTAACGAATCTTTATCTGTAATCACGGCAATTTCTTTCGGTATCATAAAGGTAAAATTTGTTAATGATCGTTAATGTTAATGTTCGTGCGTTTATTAATCTAAACGCACGGTTTAGGAGTATTGACCTAACCTAAGACGTGAGGCGGGAGTTGTGCATTGTTTACGCTTCTTGTTTCCGTAACCACGCTCTAATATCTTTCCTAGGGGCATGTTTATAAATCTAAACACCTTTTTTGGTAGAAGTATCTTCTCCTAAGACGGCTGCGCAGGCGGTTTCGGTGACCCCCACTCCAAGTTTCCCCGAAAATAACCGATTCTATCCGAACATTGACGAGTGCGCTCGCGCACCAAACCCAAGGCCGGCGAAATTCTCGTTTCTCGCGCGTTTCGCTTTTTAAAGTGTAATCGCCAGCGAGTGAGCATTATTATACTGTATTCTCCTGTTTATGAGTCAACATCAGCGGATATTAGAGATTTTACTGACTTGTTAATCAACTATTACAACATAACCGTTCAAGATGATGATCGAAACGATGACGTGGATGAGATGAATGTATCTCACATCCAAGATGATGGTGATCATTCACAGAAGAGGAAGAAGTACGATGAGGTAGAGGAGAAGGATGAGTCTCAAAACCATGATGATGATAGCGACGAATCACTGTTGAAGAAGCAGAAGAAGACCGATAAAAATATGATTAAATAAATGATGTATTGTTGTTTATAATATATTTTCAAACGCTAAGCTTCCCTTTAATTTTTATTAATAAACTTGTTTTCCTAACGGCGTTCGAACCTGCACTAACAATGCTGCAGTTAATGCGAAAGGGCGGTTAGATGGGTAATTACAATAAGTGTGAGAATGGATTTCTTTTGCACGTTGTAAGTTAAATCATACTGCAATTTTTTTAATTGAGAGCTGATTTTGTATGATTAAGTTAAATCAATTTGGTATTTTGAATTGTGGTTGGTTGGTTTTATCAAAGTGTAAGTTAGTCCAATAAGTATTTATGAACTGTAAGCTAGTTTTCGCAAGCTGTAAGTTATGATTTGATTGATTGAGACTGATTTGGTTGATTGATTGATTGAGATTGATCTGATTGTTTGATTTGATCGAACGTGATTTGTTTGGGATTGATCTGCTTAATTGATTTGATTTAGAGAGAGACGAGGGAGAGACAAACACGATCAACCTCTATTACAGAAAACATTTATTAGTCTTTAGACCACTAGATGGCATCACAAACAACCCTAATTAGTCCTAGAAATATACCGCTAGGCGGCGCCGCCTCTATTACAGTAAACATTCGCTAGTTTAAAAATATAACACTAGATGGTGCCACAAACAAAACCCTGATTAGTCCTAGAAATATAACGCCAGGTGGTACCTCCTTTATTACGTTCATTAGCCCATACATAACTAGATGACGACACAAATTCAAATTTCCCAACAAGGGGCCACGACAGGCAGGCAGGCCCTAACACAAGTTCCTATGTCTGTCTTATAAGTTATCAATAGGCCCCTTATTAGAATACAAGTTCAAATTTCTCGTAATAAGTATTCAGAATGGAAACACTTAAATACAAATTCAAATTCAAATTTGCCGCCAAGGGACCAGGGGCTAAGATTCGAAAGCAAGTTGCGAAGCCCTATGTCTGTCTTATAAGTTAGTATCAGGCCTCCTTATTAAAATACAAATTCAAATTTCCCCTCATAGATGGTGCCACAGACAAATTCAAATTTTCCGTCGAGGGGCGATGACCTGAAAGTAAGTTGCTAAGCCCTACATCTGTCTTACAAGTTAGGATTATACCCTTATTACAATACAAATTCATATTTCCAGCCATAACCTGCAGAGACTTAAATACAAATTCAAATTAAATTTTCCCGCCAAGGGACCAGGGGTCAGAGCCCCGAGAGCAAGTTT
>JARFJB010002231.1:9235000-9292500 GCA_036346205.1 Vesta saturnalis | reverse complement strand
AAAAAAAACAATACTGCAGAAATAACAAACAATATCTAAGTAAAAATGACAACAAAGGTACCTACTTAATTATATTACTAAAATTAATAAAACTTAACTTTTCGACATTTGCTCTCAGCGAATTGTTTTATTATGCTCTATGTATGAATAAAGTCTAAAACCTCGTGCTCTATGGCTAAAATGGCCAAGCCGGTAGTCTTTCCTGAGACATCGTGGATCTTATAAATTTTTTTATTATTTTTAATTTTGAAAATGAATGCTCACCTGTGGCCACTGATACGGGTAAAGTCAAAAGAATTCTCAAAGAAATTGACAAATTAGGAAAAGTGGATAAATATTGTTTTCGAAAGTATATTGTAACATATGATGGGGGAATTTGAGAGAGGTAAAGAAAAAAGCTTAAATAAAGGAGGGGGCACGTTTTAAATGTAAAATACCTTTCGGTCAGAATTTAATCAAATTTTGATATGTTCTAGAACTTGACCAATTGATCAAATGTCTTCATTGCCCGAAAGCTCAAAGCTCAACAGTTTTTGATATACAGGGTCTGCAATATCACTATTTGATACTTTCAATATATCATAAAATGGACATTTTTGCCAATATTAAAGCAAAACTTAGTGGAATGTTATTTTTTTGTGCTACTGGTTACAACCTTTTCTTTACTTTCATTATTTTTGTACATACACCTGATATACAGGGTGAGACCAAATATATGTATCTGAAAATAATTATACGGTGGTATTGTTTTGATATTTTGGTGAAATATATATATAATTAACACATATAATGTCCATTTAAATTATTATTGCAAGTTAAGTCCCCTAGACGTCCGTTATACAGAGTGTTTCATTTCTTTAATAGATTTAATTGAGTATTATTATACTTCCTAGTTAATTTTCTGATAACTTAATTGAAATGTCTATATTAAAATAAACTATTTGCTAACTGTATATACCTACATAATAGTCACGATGTGGTTATACTGATACTGGGTGTCCAAGTACAAAGGACCAAAGCGATATCTTAAACTTCATGTAGGTACGGAAAAAACCGTTAACATAAAAAATCCCTTGCAATTGGATGTCGTTGCGAAATACAAAGCTTTTGGAGATTGACAGATAGAAAGGTTAGATGTGCTTCATTTATTATGCTCACTATTTTCTAATAAAGTTATATTTAGTATTTACTTATTCGTTTAAACCAAAACCGTAATGTGGTATTGCGCTTTTTCTTCTGCTTTTATTCGTACAACTAGATTTTTTTCTGATTTTGCACTTTTCTTTCCATTTTTCATACTACAATTATTGTGTTTTTCTATTCCCAAACTTATAAAATAACAACAATATAGTAGGTGGATATGAAACGTCAAAAATTAATCCACTAATTAAGTGATATTGTTGATGCTTAGTTGCAAATCTACTTTTTGAATTAAAATCGTTGAAGAGTTTATGTGAAAAATGAATCGAATTCCATGCTTTGCTTGTGGAAATGCTTTAGTTACTAAGGTTATGGTGAAAATAAGTGGTGAGGTAAATGCAAAAAAGCAGGAAATTGTGATTGAACGTCGCCGCGAAGCAAATCTACCAGAGCGGGTCATAATAGAAGAAACTCGAATCTGCAATGTCTGCAATATTTCTATTGTAAGGGAAATTCAAGCAATAGACAATAATCCAAATTGTTTGCGATTAAATGTGTTACAGAGGTCAACTCACTTATGCTGCATTTGTAACGATGGGAATGATATACATAAAATATCGATGAAAGGTAGAATTAATATTTTTGTTGAGAGAGATATATATTTATTTAAGTATCACGTGCTCGCGACAATAATAAAACTGATTTGATAAATAAAAGTAAATGACATGGAAATAACTATAACTCGAAAAGCAAAAAAGAGAATAAAAAATATAATAAATAAATAAATAAATAAAACAAAAATAAAAATAAAAATAAAAATAAAAATAAAAATAAAAATAAATAAATAATAATTGAATCGTTTGGTCGCTAATAAATACCAGTGTCCGGTGAGGGGCGCGAAACCAGGAATCGCGTATAGAGCAGTATGGTTGAAACGCGTGGTGTGATTGAAAGGTAGGTAAGATAGAAAAAAAATATACATGTATATGTACATTTGTGAGATTCACACAGTAAGTATACGATCTATTATTTATATCTATTTATTATGTCGTGACAGTAGACATAACTGTTCGGTAGTAGGACGATACCGTTAGTAAGGAATGCTACATCGTCCGGGGCACGATTTGGCCAGTAACCGGTTTGCTCGCTAGGGTATTACTCAAGAGAACAATACAATTGCCTCGGATCGACCTGGCTACAAGGGGCGGTCAAGGTCGAAACAGACAGGCCCCGTTGCTGACGACTGTGCAAGGAATGAATGGCGAGTCGGTACGTGGAATGTTAGAGGTATGCATGGTAAAGAATTTGAAATTTCGAATGTAATGTATGAAAGACACCTTGATATTCTGTGTGTATCGGAGACAAAGCGCAAAGGAAAGGATGCTGTGGAGATGGAGGATGGCAGCCTGGCAGGAGTTGAGACGGAAGTGCATGGCGCAAAAGGAGTTGGGGTGATCATAAGTGAACGAGCGAAAAGATGTGTTAAACAGTACGAATTGGTCTCTCCCCGGGTAATATGGGTTAGAATGAAAGTGGAGTTTCGAAGAATTTTTCTTATTGCATGCTATGCACCGGTGAATGGAGAAAGAGACCAGGAGCGTGAGAACTTCTGGAATGAAGTGGAGAACGTGATGAACGTATATCAGCCAAACGAAAGAGTGATTATATTAGGGGATATGAACGGATGGGTGGGTGTACAGAGAGAACATAGTGAACGCGTTCTAGGAAAGTTCGGAGACCAAAGAATCAATGAGAATGGTGAACACCTGCTGAACATCTGTGTGGAAAGAAGCCTGTTTGTATCCAATACGTGGTTTAAACATAAAAATGTGAATATGTATACATGGCAAAGAGGTGAATCTAAAAGTATGATAGACTTGATAGTGTATGATGAACGGCTTAGAAACCTGGTGAAAGACACAAAAGTAATGCGCGGAGCGGAATGTGGATCGGACCACTTTTTGGTTGTATTGAGAGTGTGTCTAGGGAAAAAGTGGGCGTGGAGAAGGAAAGCAAACGTAGTACGAACGTCCAGAATTAGGGTTGACAAACTAGTGGATAATGGTGCGAGAATGAAATACGCAGATGCTGTCAATAAAAAGTTGAATGTGAATGAAGCAGTGTGCAACGAACAAATAAAAGACACTGACGTTGAAAGTGCATGGATAAGCTTGAAAAACTCTGTTGTCAACTGTGCCGTGCGAATATGTGGAAGAGTGATTGTAGGTAGACAGAAAAAATGTGCTTGGTGGAACGAGTCGGTAAAAAAGGCAGTAAGTAAGAAAAAAGATGCGTACATGGCAATGATTGCTGCAAAAAATGAGACTGAGAAGAAACGATTGTATGAGGTGTACAGATTAAGAAACAAAGAAGCGAAGGAGGCAGTGAGAATAAGTAAAGAGGAAGTGATGGCTGTGGAAGGAGAGAAAATGCAGAATGATTTTGAGGGAAACAAAAAACTCTTCTGGAAATGGGTCAAAAATACAAAACGTGGCCCAAAACAGAACGCTGCAGGAGTGATGAATGATAGAAACGAAATAGTATGGGACGATTGTGAAGTGAGGAAATGCTGGCAAGAGTATTTCGGAAAGCTGTACAGTAGTGAGGAACGTAAGACTGAAGGGTTAAATAAGGAGAATATAGAAAAAATGATGAATGAAACTGAGAAGGATATTGAAATAATTGAGGTAGAGAAAACGGTAGGAAGGTTGAAAAACGGCAAGGGAGCAGGCATAGATGAAATCACTGGTGAAATGCTCAAGTATGGTGGTACAAAGCTTATACGAAGATTGCGTGAATTATTCAATGTATGCCTTACTTGTAGAAAAGTGCCGAGTGATTGGAAAAGCGCGATCATTGTACCATTGTATAAAGGTAAGGGGAACAAGAGTGATTGTAAGAACTACAGAGGAATAAGCTTGCTCAGCGTGCCTGGTAAAGTATTTGGAAGAATACTGATTGATAGAGTACGAGAAACTACACAATCTAAGATGTGGGATGTGCAAGGTGGCTTCATGCCAGGGAGAGGATGTGTCGATCAGATGGTTGCTTTCCAGCAGGTGATCGAAAAGTGTTTAAAGGTAAAAAGGAAGTTGTACTGTGCGTTTGTAGATCTGGAGAAAGCATATGACAGAGTGAATAGAGAGAAGCTGTGGGAAATATTAAATGAATATGGCGTAAATAAAGGTCTAATAAATGGAATAAGGGCAGTATACAACGGTAGTCAGGCATGTGTTAGGGTGAGAGGAGGTGTGAGTGAATACTTTAATATTGAGCAAGGAGTGCGACAAGGCTGTGTGATGTCACCGTGGTTGTTCAATGTATACATGGATAAATGTATTAGACAAGCATGTAACGATACAAATGGTGTAATGGTTGGTGACGTAAATGCACGACTCCTGGTGTATGCAGATGATACAGTCTTATTAAGTGACAGTGCGGATGAGCTGCAAACCGCTCTGAGGAAGTTTGATACAGTCTGTGAGAGCATGGACCTAAAGGTAAACGCGAACAAAACTAAGATTGTGGTGTTCAATCGGGAAGGTAAAAAGGAGAGTAGAGTATTTACTCTGCAAGAGGAAATCGTGGAGCAAGTGGACGAGCTGGTATATCTCGGTAGAATGTTTACTGCAGATGGTACAATTGAGAGCGAGATTGGACGAAGGGTCAATGCTGGAAGGAAAGTGATTGGAAGTATGTGGACGATAATGAGAAATGAAAGCATGAGCCTAGCTGCGAAACGAGCAATCTATAATGGCGTATTCGTCCCATCAGTACTGTATGGAAGTGAGACATGGGTATGTCAAAAAGCACGAAAGAAAAATAAATGCTGTGGGTATGAGATTTCTGAGAAGCGCATGTGGTAAAACGAGAAGGGACAAGATAAAAAATGAATGCATAATGAGGGAGTGTGGTGAGGAAAAGACGATGATGGATAGATATAAAAGTTGTACATTACGTTGGTTTGGTCACATTGAGAGAATGAATAACATAAGGTTAACGAAACAAATATATGTGGGTGACGTTAGGGGAAAGGCCGGGCCTGGTAGGCCGCGTAAAACTTGGCTGAATGTAGTAGAATCTTTGATAAAGGAAAGAAAGATAAGGAGTTCTAAAAACAAAAGGGCATGTCAGAGACTATGTACGAATCTTGCGGAAGCTAGGGAGGTATGCAGAGATAGGAAAGCATGGCGAAAGATTGTGAATGAAAAATAAATAAGAGGCAGGGATTGTTTTGCCTACCCCGCAAGGGAATGGCGTGAAGGTTAAGTTAAGTTAAGTTAAGATATATACGTGCTTCATTTATTATGCTCACTATTTTCTAATAGAGTTTTCAGTAGATCAAGTTCATCTTTATTTTGAAAAACTAAGAAAAGAAAATTCTTTACGATACTAGTGTCTTTACTGTTCACACCATCGACAGACCGGTTTCGCAGGTCTACCTCCATCATCACTACCGCTTTGTACAGCCATTGCAGATAAGAAATGTTTATGTAGAAACGTTAATGAACGTATTTTAATATATTAAAAATATGTAAGCTTAATAAGATATCAGTTAACTGAACTGGTGAGGCAGAAAACAGTAAATAATTTTTGGTCTTGATATAACCATTGTCATAGAAATCAAAAAGTTGCATAATCAAATGTTAAATGTCTATCACCTTCACATTATTTGCATTTAGTATATGATTTAAAACATTTGTAGAAGGATATTTGATTAGCTCTTGATACCTAGCGTATCCTAAAAACCATAGTACAGCTGCCACATGAGAACAAGTACCTAAAGTTCTGGCACCAGTCTTGCAGGTGCAGTAAGTACCTAATATTGGGTTAGATTCTTCTTCCTCATTATTCGGTACAAATGCAATCCACAACTGGTAACGAGTAGCATTTCTGAGGCGAGAATATATCCTTACCCGTATAAAACCGGGTTCGTAGTTTTCATCAAATTGATATTGAACCTGGCGGTCCTCTATTTCATTGTCCTGTATATAAGAAGGAGCAAGCTTTAATTGAAAAATACCTACAGTTAACTCTTTAAGATAGTAATGTGACAAACGTGGGAATGAGGGAACGATAATTTCATTTAAATCAACCCATCTGCCCCTTCTAGCGCGTAAGTTTTCCTCCTCAACCCTGGCTTGAACAACATTTGGCTCTTGAACTTTTTGAAGAATATTTTCAGCTAGCTCAATAGTAGTATCTTGCATTAAAATGGGTGGAAAATATTTATTTATAATTGCTCCAGCAATTTTAAGAAAATCAGCAATATTACAAATGTAGGGTGTTTTTATCTTAAAGCTAAAAAATTTAAAAATTGATTTTAAGTGCCCATTGCGTGCTTCTACGATCCACCTGGTTTTCGTAACGAGACGACTATCATTAGCCTCTTCTGTGGGTAACTGTAGCTGACCTCTGGGCAAAAAGGCTGGCATTTTAAAATTAATACCTAATCTACTTAAAGCTGGAATAGCATCCAAGTACTCGCGGTCGAGAATGAAAATATCTCCTTCATTAAACCATTCACGCATTACATTCACATCTCTATTAAATTCACTTATAAGTATGTTAGCATCGTTGTTTTCAGGATTTGAGAAATATGGCCCTTGAATGTCTAGAATAAATCCGCTCGGGGCAACACGCAGAGATGGCTTGATAAGATGTTTACCCTTATAAGTACAGTAGGACTGTCGCAACACTTTAAAACAAGAACTTTTCTCTATTTCTAGATAAGTACGGTCATTATACACTATAAATTGAGGCCGATCCAGGTTTTGATTATGTAGACGATTTGCAAAAGGAGTTACATGATTTTCGATGTAGCTGTCTCTTGTTGTAGCAGTAAATCCAATATTTTGTGGTACAAATCTTGCAGAAAGAGATTGTCTAACTAGAGATATAGCTAAACTGGCTTGTTGTCTTGTGGAATAATTAAAAATAACCGCTAAAAAACTATCACTAAGACTTTGTCGTAACTTGCACAGGAATGCTAAGAGATCTTTTTTACTTACATATCTCAAAGAATTTCCTATTCTAACGGGGTCACAAAAGTTGAAAAGATTATTAAATTGATCTTTGGTTATAGGAGAAACTGCTTTAAATTGATAATCTGTGAAGTTATTTTCGTCTTCGTAAGCCGTGTGGTAGCTTTTTTTCTTAATTTCCTTACGTAATGCTTGTAAAAAATATAAATCTCATTACCTGCTAATAATGGCCGATTTACATGTCGTAACCCAGGGAGCAGAAACTCAAAGAGATTACCATTCTCGTCCAAATGAATATTACAGCAGTACGTATTTTCTGGCACGTATATATCTCCCTCAACAAAAATATTAATTCTACCTTTCATGGATATTTTATGTATATCATTCCCATCGTTACAAATGCAGCATAAGTGAGTTGATCTTTGTAGCACATTTAATCGCAAACAATTTGGATTATTATCTATTGCTTGAATTTCCCTTACAATAGAAATATTGCAGACATTGCAGATTCGAGTTTCTTCTATTATGACCCGCTCTGGTAGATTTGCTTCGCGGCGACGTGCAATCACAATTTCCTGCTTTCTTGCATTTACCTCACCACTTATTTTCACCATAACCCTAGTAACTAAAGCATTTCCACAAGCAAAACATGGAATTCGATTCATTTTTCACATAAACTCTTCAACGATTTTAATTCAAAAAGTAGATTTGCAACTAAGCATCAACAACATCACTTCTTTAGTGGATTAATTTTTGACGTTTCATGGCCACCTACTATATTGTTGTTATTTTATAAGTTTGGGAATAGAAAAACATAATAATTGTAGTATGAAAAACGGAAAGAAAGGTGCAAAATCAGAAAAAAATCTAGTTGTACGAATAAAAGCAGAAGAAAAAGCGCAATACCACATTACGGTTTTGGTTTAAACGAATAAGTAAATACTAAATATAACTTTATTAGAAAATAGTGAGCATAATAAATGAAGCACATCTAACCTCTCATCTGTCAATCTCCAAAAGCTTTGTATTTCGGAACGACATCGAATTGCAAGGGATGTTTTATGTTAACGGTTTTTTCCGTACCTACATGAAGTTTAAGATATCGCTTTGGTCCTTTGTACTTGGACACCCAGTATCAGTATAAACACATCGTGACTATTATGTAGGTACATACAGTTAGCAAATAGTTAATTTTAATATAGACATTTCAATTAAGTTATCAGAAAATTAACTAGGAATTATAATAATACTCAATTAAATCTATTAAAGAAATGAAACACTCTGTATAACGGACGTCTAGGGGATTTAACTTGCAATAATAATTTAAATGGACATATATATGTGTTAACTTCCATTCACCAAAATATCAAAACAATACCACCGTATAATTCTTTTCAGATACATATATTTGGTCTCACCCTGTATATCAGGTGTATGTACAAAAATAATGAAAGTAAAGAAAAGGTTGTAACCAGTAGCACAAAAAAATAACATTCCACTAAGTTTTGCGGTAATATTGGCAAAAATGTCCATTTTATGATATATTGAAAGTATCAAATAGTGATATTGCAGACCCTGTATATCAAAAACTGTTGAGCTTTGAGCTTTAGGGCAATGAAGACATTTGATCAATCGGTCAAGTTCTAGAACATATCAAAATTTGGATAAATTCTGACCGAAAGGTATTTTACATTTAAAACGTGCCCCTCCTTTATTTCGTTAAATAAGTACCATGAATATCAGATTCTTGCCTGACCTCACCTGTTAGTTTTAAATGCAAATTTTTCTAGTATTTTGACAGGTCTTCTTCAGGCACACTAAAGATATTTAAAAAATATCCAAATATAACTAGACATAAGCTCAAATCGCCCATTTAAGGACATCAGGGTTTGATCAATAATTCTATTAAAAAAATTAATTTTAAAATTTTGCTTCGGGTCATCTATTGGCTCATCAGCATGCTCATAATCAAATAATTTTGATTTAATCCGTCTACGACTAGTATGTATAGTGGAAAATTTGCTTCTACCTCTAAACTTGTTGCAATATCCCGAAGCTTTGCTAAGAATTTCTTCAAAATTACTATCAACGGTAATCTTTTAAACACTGCACTAAATTTTTTAAGTAATCTAGAGATACTTTAATATTCGTAGAAGGATTTTGCAACATTTTACTCAACACATTGATTTTAAGTAAAACGTCATGCCAAATAATAACAGAAGTTACAAATTTATAACACTGAAGTAG
Source organism: Vesta saturnalis (assembly GCA_036346205.1). Classification (NCBI taxonomy): domain Eukaryota; kingdom Metazoa; phylum Arthropoda; class Insecta; order Coleoptera; family Lampyridae; genus Vesta; species Vesta saturnalis. The sequence continues at coordinate 9,283,129 of JARFJB010002231.1, read as the reverse complement.
TGGCGAAGCTTTGTGAGTTGCCTCACAATTAAAGGAGGTATCTTCGCCAATTTTTAAAAGAGCATTAAAGTAGTTTCAAAATGTCGTGGCACTCGCCCCTCCATACGCATATGATTCAAACGTGTAGAAAGTATTCGACAAATATGATACTATTCAATAGTTATTCCTTCTGTTCTACACAAAATCTGTATTTTTCAAGACATTTTTTATTATTTCATCTTTATTTGTTGTCCAAACTGCCAAGTAAACGTTTTGAGCATGAGTGGAGTAGTTGTTCACAGTCAAGCTCGTGAAATTATTTATAAATTGTATGAATTTATGAAGCGAGAAAAAGAATCAAAATATTTTATTATCCCGGTCGATCGTATGTATGAAAGATTAGCAGAAGCAACAGGCATATTCAGAAGAACTATTAAACCCATTACACAGGAAGGCAGATCGAAACCTGAAGGAAGTACATTTGGTTCACCTCGTAAAACAATAAACAAACCAGCACCTAGCTCAACCATCGACAAGTTTGATGAAGAAGTTGTTAGAAGAATAATTTACAATTTTGTGTACATCCAAAAGCAAAGACCAACAATCCAAAATGTGTTCGCAGCTGTCCAAGAAGAAGGGATACATTTAAGAGGAAAATTAAGCAGCTTTCGATCGATTGTGAAAAAGTTGGATTTCAAATGGCAGAAGACTAAAGACAACAGGAAGGTCTTGGTGGAAAATTTCCGTAATAAGGGCGAAAAGAACCACATTTTTAAGAAAAATGAAAAAGCACAGAAAAGAGGGCAGAAACAACATTTATAGTTTCGAATCATAGTTGCACAGTTCACATACGAGTTCACATGGATGGTATGACAGCAGTGACAAGGGAGTGAAAGCATCTGTTTCAAGAGGACAACGCTTAATAATGTTACATTGTAGTGGTGCTAAAGCATTTGTACCAAATGCATTGTTGATGTTTAGATCGGGATTAAAGTCAGGAAATTATCATGACGACATGAATTCTAAGAATTATATTAAGTGGCTGACCGAAAAACTTATTCCCAATCTCGAGCCCAATTCTTTGTTAGTGGTTGATAATGCATCTTACCACAACATATCTACCGAGCCTAATCCAGTATGTGCCTGAAAAAAAGGTGAAATGCAGAAGTGGTTAAACGAGCGTGGGATTGCATTTGAACAAAGTGAGACAAAACCCGAACTCTATGAGAAAATTAAACTTCATCGACCAGTTCATAAAAATTATTTAATCGATAAGTTGATGGCTGAGCATGGTCATTCTGTGGTAAGGTTGCCACCCCAAATTAGCAGATAATAAATTTAGATCAATTGGTCGTGAAGAATGGGAAGCTGTGTGTAAACATACAGAAAATATTGAACAAGAATATTTAGAAAAAGAAGGTTTTATTGAAGTCGAAGAGCTGATTTTTACTATAAATGCAGGTGAAAGTGATGAAGAAATTGATTACAGCAGTAGTGACAAAGACAGTGAATTAAATTTCTGTAGTTATTTATTTTTGTATGTTAATAAAATTGTATTATCAATTTGTGATTTGTTTTACATAGTGGTATTAGAATTTGAAATACTTCTACAAAAATGTTTTCCGATCAAACAAGGAGGGCCTCATTAAGTTACACGCTGCTGTAAAACGTGGTACTTATTTCAACGGTTGCATTCTATCTTATTAGAAGTTATAATATTATAATCACATTGAGAAGCTTCATTCAAGTTTTTATAGTACACATTTACACCTACTATTACTTAATCTAAGAATTATCGAACAAATAATTTTTTACATTTTCTAGTCGACACAATAAATTAATAGTGTGAACTGAATAAATACTTGTCGTATTTGTAATAACACTTTCTGACACATATTTTAATGTAATGACGCTAATTGATTGATTCCTGTTGTTGGTTCTTAAAAAAATAAATATTTAGACTGCGATCAACGAAACGTTTACACTCGTCAAACACAGTAACAAGCAGTAAAAATTTAATTAAAACTAAAATCAGAAAATGCATTATTAACTCAAATACCCTTAATTTTGTGTTTAAAGATATTAAATGGGAGCGATTTGAGATCAGATGGTAGTACATTAAACAGTTTTATACAATAGTAATTTAACGAATATCTTGATTTATGTATTCTAATACTATGATGGTATATGTTAGTTCTATTTCTGGTGTATTTGGTCATGATATTTATGTTTGTCTTTATTTTTGTAAATGTAGATTAAGTAGTAATAAATATATAAACAAGGCAGTGTAAGTATATTTAAAGAAGTGAAATATATTCTGGAATCATCTCTATAGTTAATAGTAGCAAGTATTCTCACTGCACGACGTTGAAGTGTGAATAGTGTAGACGCATATGGGGAATGGCCCCGTGCTAGAATTGCATATGAAAGATGACACTGGAACAATGAATAATATGTCATCATTAGCACATCTTCAGAAACAGAATTTTTTAACCGACGTAGACAACGTTTTATTGAAACAGTGTGCCATTTTAAAGAACAGTCTAATTGACACCCAGAAACCTAATATTTTCATTAGTACAATCGTTATTTTGTTTGAGTTTGGAAGTCACAAACAGTTTCTGAGTTTTAGAATGGTTCAAGGATAACTCATTCGCAGTGAACCAGTTTGATACCGATGTATTTTGATCCATTTCAGCCAATTCGATTTCAAAATCAGATTTATTTATGACGATACTATCGTCGGCAAAGAGAATTAGTTTATAATTAAACAGTTATCTTCTAAATATTACATTATTTGATTTTATAATAACTTTTCGAAAATTTTGCTAAATATAGGTAATATTGAGATTGGATGATAGTTATTGATATCATTGCAATCACCATTTTTGGAGGTTGGAATAATTGAAGCGATTTTTAGCGTACCAAGAAAAATATCATAACTGATGCAATAATTTATGATTTTAGTAAGAGGAATAACTATAATATCTTTAACTTTAACCAAAACTATCTCTGCTTTTTCCACCTCTTAGTGCTGTAATTTCGTCCCTTACTTGGTTGTAGGTTACTGGTCTAAAAAAGGAATGAAGGTGGTCTACCGAGTGTTCAGGAATGAACAAGTTTGAGTCAGTAATATTAGTAATACTGGTATTGATGTTATTTACAATACCTAGCGCTACATTGTAACGATATAAACGGGTGGTAGAACGGGATTACAGATAAAGTTTTTGCCCCGGATAGTCAGCGTATGGGAGTGGGTATGATGTTGATAAATTTTGCACATCCAGAATAGTAAATCGTACGTAAGTCAAAGTAGGGGATGAAGACGTAATCAGATCGGTTTAGGGCTCCAGAATGTTTGGTAATCAAAATAAGGGACGTCGTGCCAAAATTACGAGTACATAGCGTGTCTAAACATACAAAAAACATACGCCTACCTACCCGCAATCAATCCCAGGTGTACTGGACAGCAACTCAGCAAACCACCTGAAATAGGGCTTCAAAATAGCACTACACGCCTGACAAATAAAAGCGTGTTAATCACTCAATAATGTTACGTTACGTTACTACACCTCAGTGTAGATAATTAGGCATTATATAATAATCTTAATAAAACAAAAAAAAATCATCTTTGTTGAATGCACTCTAAATGAATTAATAATCAACTAGAAGTCAAATAAAACACTGAATATCATTAACGCTATTACTCAATAAAGAAACTGTCACTTCATTACGTTAAAACTCAAGCTCCTAAATTACCGGTAAACTTGCAATTTGCAAAAAAAAAACTTTTATGTAACACAAAAGGGGTTTTCACAGAATTAAAACAATTTTATAAAACCTAAACAAGGCTGTAATAAGATAAGAAAATAATATACATGTATACATACGATAATGCGTATATACGAAAAGATAACAAATTCTTAATTGGCGACGGGAGGTCTGGCCAGAATTCTGCGTAACGCCGTACTAAATTGCTTAACCTAAATATTCCGTGGATTATTTAACCACACTACTTCAGGGTCAATTGCCCTTTAATACTAAGATGAAGGGTGTGAAGGCGAAGCGTCAGAATTATGATTAATTACAATAAATAAACCCAAAGCAACAACTTAATTTAAAAGGTACACGACTCCGCTTTCAAACCTTCGTTAACAAAACAAATAATTCGAGGTACACACACAAGAAATCTTGTAAATACTCAATAAAACACAATGTTATACTACCTTACTGTCTAAATTGGCACCTCTTCTGTGTTACAACAATCGAAAATGAACCAGGTGACCGATTACTGCTACTACGGATACGGAATCTCCCTAGTCTGACACAAGATGATGAGTGATAAGGTTGACTATTTGTTTTTGTACTCAAACGATTCCTTGATTGAATCTCGGTAAAATGTTACTGCATTAACTAAAAACTTCTTTTAAAATAGTTTTCTTTACACTACCAATCCAAAAGGTTATTAACTTTATTTAAATAAATATAATTTTAATATTCTGCGAAAGTTTCTTTGTACTTCAACACGCCCTGCACGGCAATTAAGTGGCACTTTAAGAACGTTAATTTAATAAATCCGCAAAAGCGACATAAACCAATGAGGTCACAGAAGCACTAATATAACACGACGGTGATCTCTAGGTAACTTGATTACGTAAAATCGAAATCGGCACTAGGTCTAGTCCTTTGGTGATTGAACAATTTCACTTAAAATCCCTTCACAGGTTTTCTTCAAAAAGTAGATAACTACCCTCAAAACACGAAAGTTCGTTCGATAAACACCGTAACAACAAACGTTACAGTACTACTACTCGGGAGCGCTGTCAGTTTCAGAATCAAAAATTATTACCAAAAATCCATCTTGGATTTTTGAATCCCACCACTCACAAAAAATCTCATTTAATTTAGTTCCACCAATTAAGAAACGGAAGGAGAAGATTTGATACCCCCTACACACAAACTTCGTTTTCAACCGTAAGGACTCGATAATTTTCAAAATTCCAAACGTCAGCAGATTCAACGTGAAAAGTATCTCTGTATTTTCATTTAAGTTCAAGCAGTTAGTCCCATATTCTATCTTTATGACTCAAAACCAACATACTCAATATTAAGCTGAACCACTGCAATGACTCGACTTCTTGTCGCCAGAACGATATCAAATACATTTACATCTACACTCTTTCTTTTACAAAACTTTCTATTAAATTTTAAGAAAATCAAACGAAATAAACATTATTTAACTTATATACAACTATCTATAAATAAAACGTTACTCAACATTCAATAACCGGGAAACAATAAGGAAAACAATCTCTCAAAATTTAAATGCAATATTACGAAAAACTCAATAAATTTAGAAACCAATTACCGACGATTTCAAACCTAATTCCTATCATAGTTAATTCCTTAAATTACGGAATAGTAATTCACAAACAAAAAAACTTAAGCTCGAAACACACCATCCTTAAAGGTCGCGACACACGTAAAACAAATTCATCCATACAGCTGAACTCAACAGCAAAAATTTGACGGTAAATCGCTAGAAAATCGTAATCCTATCACAACATTTACAAAATGGTCATTTAACACTAGAACTGCCGCGGCGGTCAATTTGACAGCGTGCCTTCTTTAAAATGTTGTTTCTCCGTTGTGCTTGGAGTTACGGTGTTGAGGTATTACGACTTTTTCTACATTTTTCTGTGCATTTAGAATATAAAAAAATATATTAAGAAAATTAAGCCGTTTTAGACCGTTCATATATTCATAATCAGGTTGTATAAGAAAATTAATGACAACGTTGTGGATAAAACAGATAACACATTCGGAAATGTACTTAAATTGAAGCTAAACGACAACTAAGAGACCATACAAACTGGTCATTGTGTATTCAAGAACTTGTCGCTTTTCTTGCAATATTGTTTACGGCGCAAGAACATTACAGCTTGACAGTTTATGGTCTGTTACTTGGGGACCTCAATTTTTTCGTGAGACCATATCATGCAATCGACTTCGTGAAATCATGAGATTTTTAAGATTTGATATTCAATCAACACGAAAAGAACGTCTAGTTAGTGATAAGTTTGGTTTGACGTCCGAAATATGGGATAAATTTATTAGTAACTGTAAAGCTTGCTATGTTCCAAGAGCAAACATTACAGCAGACGAGCAACTGTTTCCTACTAAAGCTAGATGCAGATCTACACAATATACGGCGAATAAGCCTGATAAATTTCGTGTAAAATTTTGGGTAGCTGTCGATGCGAATTCTAAATATCTCCTTAATGGTTTTCCTTATTTAGGAAAAGAAGATATGCGACCTAACAACCAACCCCTTCCAGAATATGTTGTTTTAAAAATAATGGAACCTTTCCTAAATATGGGTACAAATGTTACTACGGACAACTTTTTTACCAGCCAAAAGTTAGCAACAATGCTGGCAAAAAACAACACAACAATAGTAGGAACAATAAACCGAGCAAGAAGGGAATTACCAATTTGTATCAAGAATAAAAGGGAATAAAAGTTATATTCTACCACAGTAATGCAAAATGATAAAAGCACATTGTCAATTTATCAGGGTAAAGTTAATACAAATGTCGTATTGCTAAGTACGCTACATCCAACGTGGCTATAAATATTGGAAAACAGAAGAAACCTGAGTCAGTGGTGTATTACAATGAAACAAAGTTTGGGGTAGATGTGTTGGACCAAATGGCTAGAGCGTAATACAGCATGTAAAACTGTACCGAATTCTAAATGTATTAGAATCAATTTGATTTTTATTTAATTAAAATGAATATTTACCTAAAATGTGTTTTTTTGTTTATGTTTGTTTCTCAATTAAGTGTAAAATATATAAAGAATACATCTCAAAATTACCTTTCTTGTCCAGAGGTCAAAATGACCGACCACGGCAGTTTTAGGTATTTACAATAGCAGGCAGTGGTAGTGTTAAAGATTCTGCCGGTAATGCACATTTAAAGTTTCGGTCCTTGGGGCACTTTGTCGAATTTATTATCTTCCAAGTAGGCTTCATTGTATTTTTGTAATTTGCGATGTAATTTGAATTCGCCGTGATTTTACATTTGATAATTTCTTTTCTGTAAACTATACGATAATTATTTTTTATATTTCTCATTTCTGCGCTAGGATTTTTTTTGTACTTATCGCTAATTAGATGAAACAGATCTCCCATTTTTCTCAACTTATCGTTAAACTAGCGTACCTGATTTATACTAAACTGAACTTTAACTTCTTTCAAAGGAAAGCACGAGTTAAATAAATTCGTGGAATTGTTGAAAAACATATCAAATTTATTACAAGAATTAATTTCTACACTGTCAATAAAACTCCAGTCGCTTTCATAGAGATAATTATACAACAAAAACTCTGTTGAGTTATTGGTCTAATGACTTTTTTACTAACAACATTTTTGGAACTACACGTATTAAAACCCAACGACCCATTTTTTTTACAGTGAAGTTGATATTTACAAAGGTATTGTCCAAACAGTGTATGCCTCTCGTACTAAAATCGACAGTTTGTTTCAGGTTAAAAGTTGTAAAGAAGTATAAAACGTTGAACTTCATTTTTGCATATCCTTGATAAAAACAGCTGATGTTGAACAGGTTAGGTTGTGGTTACTAACTAAAAAAAATATTTTAATGCAAATATGAAATAGCTAATCTAATACATACCTAAATTGAAGTTGTTACAAATGATCCTTTAATAAAAATGTATTCAGTTACGATATCAGTCGTTAAAAAAATCGATAATTACTAAATTTATTCATTTGATGTATATTTTTAGGATGGCATTTTTGCTACCGAAGTTTCCGATTATAGTATCGTTTTAGTTTTTCAAATTGTAGATAATCGCGCCACGCATCTCGAGTACCACGACGTATTGTAACTACTCTACAAACATTTTCTAAATAAAATCTTAAAGGTTTTAGAGCATAATTATTTTTTATTTTCAATTAAATCTTGTATTTTACATAAATGCCCGTTTTTCCGCCCCTTGGATATGCCGCCCGCGTGCATTGCACCCCTTGCGCGCCCGCTTGCAGGGGCCCTGTATGGAAGTGATGGGCTATTGATAGGTTTGTTTCTAAGAGTATCATTAAAGATGAGTTCAACTTTTTTGTTTGTTTAGCGCTACTTATATCCTTTTGCCTCCAAACAACATATGGAAAAAAACTGTCCAACAAAATAAACTTTATTCTTATATTGTATTAAATCGTACAAAATATTTAACAAAGCGTTTTAATATCAGTCATCATAATCAGATTCCAAAAGATTCAGAGCCTTCTTCTCCGTCTCCCTTATCTTCATCCACACATTCTTTACTATTAGTTTTTTTTTGTTGTGTTTCCTTTTGGCCTTTCTCCTCGTTATTTCTTTTCTTCTTCGGCGCCTTCTGTTCATATGGCAAGTTCTTATAAAAATCCTGGTAGATTGGTGGAAAAAACGGCAGTAATTCTATCAAGTTTTTCCATTTTGCATACTTTATTTTAATATAAGTATTATGTAAGTTGTTTCTATGCTGAAGCTGGGCTTGTCTGCTTTTAGCATAGAACATGCTTCAGCACAAGTAAAAGGAAAGTCGTTGTTTCTCGTATTTTTATAAGAGAACCTCAAGAAATGTTCTCGTTCATAACAAAACCATACAATATCTCTCCACTTTAAAACTTGATTCTGGTTAGCAATTTTTTCTTTGATTATTGTATGAAGGTGTGCTAAAAGAAACAAAATATTTACTTTTCATCTCAAAAACTGTAAAATTTCTTAAGCTTTTCTTAATTGTTGCAGTCCAGTGTTCAGAAATATACACCTGTGGTCTTTTTCTTTTCATTTTCTCTAGCAGTTCAAATGATCGGTCGTATTCCATATATGAATGACCTGGCTCGAAAAATTTATGTCCAATTTTCTTCAAATGTGTGCGCTGTACCAAATACATGAATAACTTGGATATATTTTTATTCTTATTTTGTCCGCCACACGAATCACTGTAGCATATAAGATGTTCAACAGTAGCTGGTAGGTCTTTGACAAACTAAAAAAACTATTATGGTAAAGATACTACAATGTGTCATTCGAGGTTGAGGTCTCGACTCGAAAACATCAACTTGAGATCAACTAGCCAGTCTATTTGGTAAACAGAGATACCGTCGTTTTCACGACGATGGAGCAGAGCATCAACAGGCGCCGCTACCAGCAGTACCTGGAGGAGAGGGTAACTCGGGGAGAGCTGCTGTCACCGTCGACGGCCCAGGAGCTTCGGGAGCTCCAGGCACCACCAGCGATACCGTCACTGCTCGATCTACCGTTCGAGAGAACGAGTAGCGACGTGCCACCTGCCGCCACCGTACAGAAGAGGAGGCGACAAAAGAAGACGCGACCGCCACCGTTAGAAGACATCACCGTCCTAGAAGACACGCCGTCCACCTCCGCCGCCGCAACCGATAACGCCGATGAAGAGGCCCGCCCCGGATCTGCCAGCCCCGACGACTTCGTGCTACAAAGGAAGAAGCCGAAGAAGACCCCGAAGGTTCGCCCGTCTACACCGCCGCCCACGGACAACGGATTCCAGACTCTGAAACCCTACATCGATAGCACTGCAGCAATGGAGCAGACTACTCAAGAGGACACCAGGGAGAAGGTGCCACCGGTAATCTTTCGTCAGAAGGAGAACTGGATCGCGTTCTCCCGAGAAATGGACCGACAGAGGATCGCCTTCACTAGGGCCAAGGCCTTCAGCGAGGGAATCAGGATTCAGCCTGCCTCACTCCAGGACCGAGACAGGCTGATTAGGTATATGGATAGGTTTGGTACTCCGTATCACACCTACCAGGCAAAGAGCAGCGATTTGCCAAGGTGGTGATACGCGGCGTGCCCGTAGAGCTATCCGAGGTCGACGTTAGCTCAGAGCTGAAAACGCAAGGTGTTAATGCTGTCTCTGCTTTCAGGATGAAGCATCGAGGACGCCCAATCTCCCTCGTGATGGTGGAGTTGCCGTCCGAGGACGTCAGGAAGAAGATCCGGGAGGTGCAGCACGTCGCCCGCCTCCGAGTCACCGTCGAGGATTTGCGGCGGAAATCCGGCATCGGGCAGTGTCACCGGTGTCAAGGTTTCCGTCACGCACAGCGTTGCGGTAGGGCGGCAGCACGCTGTGTCAAGTGCGCCGGCGATCACCACAGCAGTGAATGCACTAAACCCCGTACAGACCGGGCAAAGTGTGTGAACTGCGGTGGGTACCACCCCGCCAGCTACAGGGGATGTCCGAAGTTCCCTCGACCTCCGCAACGAAAGAAGACGGAAGTACAGCAGAGACCGAAGAGGACACCGCCGACGGTGGCGCCTTCTTCAACCCGAACCGGCGTCAGTTACGCCCGAGCGACAGCAGGCAAGGTTGAGAAGGCGGAAGTACCAATAACGACTCCCGCCGCTGTCGTTACCCCGCCTGCCCAATCCGCCTTAGGGTTCGACGCCATATTGGGCCTCCTCGGAGGTCTTGATATGGAGAAGGCCCTACCTGTCATCCGTAAGGTGGCAGCGGCGCTCGTTCAGGCGCAAACTGCGATGGACCTGTGGGGAGTGATCCTCACGCACGGTTTAGAGGTGGTTGCCATTTTCGGGTAATCACACAAAGGTCCTGAGCGAAGTCTGGTGCCCCAGATAAGTATATAGTATCGACAATTTAATTTATTCTGTTCTGTTAAAACCGACAATGTTTCGCACAACTAACACATGTTTCTATTTATTTCAGATACGCAGGGCATCAGCAACCAGCCACAACCGAGCGACAACAGGACAGTCCACATCTCCAACATCCAACAACACCACATCTCTACAACACATCTTTTTTTTACGAGAGGAAGAGGAAGAAGATTCCTGAGCAGCGCACCACCAACACAACAATATACACATTTATTACTATATTTTAGTTTTAAGTTTGATATGTATATACAAAATGAATTGTTAATATCTAAAATTTTTAATAAACTTTGTTGAATTGAATTGACAATGTGTCGTACCTTGAGCAAGCAAGAGCCTATCTCATGTGAACCACGAGAAGTTATGGTTTCGTTCCATACATACATGTACGATCTTCCCAGATTGAAATCGTATATGTAAAAGTTGTATGTCCATAGCTGAATCAGATAAAAAAGAGTTTTTTGAAGATCAAAGCAAATAACACGAACATTTTCGTATCTGCAGCTTTTCGCTGATGTAATTCCAGTTTTCCTTTATTTGTATTTATTACGTCATCATCGGTGCTGTTTTTTATCAAATTGTTTAAATAGTCACATGTACAACGTGTGTCTGGTGAAATCGTAAATTAAATGCGGTACAACATTTTTTTCTGTACTAGGGTTCTTTAACTTTTTCCTTTTGAAACTTTTCGCAACACGCACAATATAAAGCGTACAATTTCCTGATATTCAAGTTCAGCGGAAAATATCGGGTTTGCTCATTTTGCCACGTTAATCTGTTTCTACAAAGCCTTCATCTGTAATTTTATTGGTCACCGTTGTAAACCTTCTGTTGGTTATATCCAGTGTTCCTAAAAAGAGCTCTTTGCAAACCCGCAAATTCATTAGGGTTACTGTAGCTACAGATTTCTTGTTAGTAGTTGCCGTTCTTTAGGACGATTTGGTATGTTCTTTTTTAGACAGGAAGCTATATAATTTGTCTGCAAGTCATAAGATTTTATTTGATTAAGGTTTTCAAATATTGTTGCTCTCATTTCTTCTCTTATTTTGATGCAGTATAGTTTTAATTGCCGATTTTTTATCGTTTTTCCCATTTTTGTCACATATTCTTGACCACTTAGTCTTGACGCTTTTCTTTTCGCTCTACTCCATTCATTGGTGTTTCTTCTTCTTTTGCTTGTGCGTTTTGGAGTAACTAAAACAAACGCTTTTGTTGCAAAGTTATAAATTTAAAAATGTCAGTTTGTTACCATGATTTAACTCTTCATGTGCATCATTTTTAAACTCATCCGAACTTTCGGAATCAAGTGAACTAGGACTATACTCTATATCTTTATCTGTGGCAAAAAATTCATCCTCAAAATCCTGTGTTTCATAGCTAGTACGTGCTGCAATAAGCAAGCACGTACAAATAATACTAAAATATCGGTTATGTTTACAAAGTATAAAAATATTACATAAATACCTAATAATAATTTAGTACTGTTACTTACCGTTCTGTTTTTCACGATCTACACTCATAATTATTGAAGAAAACAACCAACTTTATTTAAACAATATTTTAATTTGACTTGAATTTGCAACACCCCACACCCTACACTGTCACAAACGAATTACTTATGGTTACAGGCAAATCGATATAAATGCACTTTTACCATTTTACTGCCAATTATATAAGCGTTTTGTTATTATGTGTTGTTTACTCACCAATAGGTGTCGCAAGGGTCTGCAAAATCACTTATATCGTTATGCCTCCACATAATAGTATATTAAAGTATAAGTGGATAAAAAGGTCTTTAAAACGCGCGATTTTTCTATATTCGAAATAGGGTAAGTGTTTTAAAGACCAGTTATCCACGAATACTTTAGGCTATTTTTTTAAGGGTGCACCTTAAAATCATAAATACTAGTATTATTACTACAAAAAATGGAAATGAAAACTAATAATGTAAAATATTTAAATAAAAATTAATATATCTAACAATACTAACTGTACTTTCTATTTTCATTTATAAAATTAAAAGTGTTAAATAATGTTTAAATAAAGGTTTTGAATTTGTCAGATCAATAATCAAAAAATTGTCATTTAGACCACGTTTCTTGAGTTGTTGATGTTGCCATGGTAACATTTTTAAATAGGTAAAATGGGCAACCAATAAAAAAAATATACTTTTCAAAAATGCACTTAGCTCGTTTTGGGAAAACATGTCTCTTATACCCTTTTGATTCTAACTCCTTCAATTATAAATAAGGGTAGAATAGTTTTGCCAATTAATTAATTGTTATCATTAGTATTAAGTATGAAGTATTCATTAATAATCATTAAGTAGTAATTATGATTATTATTATTATTAGTAGTATTACATTATTACTAAGAGAGTACTATTAGATTAGACTAAATGAATCAAACGTATTAATAAAATTAATAGTAAGTAAGCTTGACAAGAATAGCTCCGCGGGTGAGAATTTGAGCCTCCTGCGTACACAAAGCAGAGAGAACACGTTCGGAGGGAAAAAGACAGACACTATGCGCGCACGATTCAAGGCGCATACAGTATTACGTAGACTTAATTCTTCTTTTACAAAATTTCATTTCATTAATAATAAACTATAATAATATGAAAATGTAAACTTTCACCTTTGTAACACATAATAAAATACTTATCTGTTTTGCGTTTTTAATGGTGTATTTTAAATTATATAATCTAAACGTTTCGATGACACGTTCAGTTATCTTCGTCAGTAGTAAATTCTATTCAAATTGTTAAAGATGTAACCAATTTTTTGTCAAAGTTGAAAAATTAAAACATAAACATCAGTCTGCTATTAATATTGCAGTTTGAGAAACGTATAAAGCCAACTATAGAATTAACTTTTCGTAAAGAATAACTAGGTCATTAAAAATTAAATACTGTTAAGGTGTATTAAAGATGGCAAATCAGAACACCCTCTAACGGCGAAGGCTAACAATGAAAAATGTCAGTCAAAGAACACATTTAACAAAATTTAATCAAGTTATGATGTAAGTGTAAAGTTGTGAAAAACTTCAATTTCATAATGATAGAAGCATCCACAAATATAAACATGACATCAAATAAAATAATCCAGTTAAATCTAACAAAGAGATATCTTTGTCAATAATTGCAAGTGTTATTAACAATGAAAAGCATAATGCAATAATTTTTTAATTGTAATCTTAATTTCAACTACTTATGTTAAATTATAGTACTGTGGTAATTTAACATATAATTGGTAAAGCTTTTGCTTCAAGGTATAGGAAAAATACAGCAGAAAACCTAGACATTCCAAAAGTAAAAAATTAAATTCAAAATTTAGACGTACCATTATGCCTTTTTTTAATTATAAGATGCCAAAACCTATTTAAACGGAGATTTTCTTCTTGTCTATTAAAATTACTAGGGACTAGGGAGTTTATATATTTCAATAGTTTCACGTTGTAAACGAACATAATAGTAACTTTGTCTTGACAATATTTCCATATTGTCAAATTGAATGCAATGATTTAGATTATTCAAGGCATGGTCAGCAACCGCAGACTTCTCTGGTTGACCTAATCTACAAAATCTCATATGTTTTTTACGTCTTGTATCAAAGCTACGTTTTGTGGTTTCAATGTATACTTTATCATATGAACAAGATAACTTATACACCCCGGAAGATGATAATAGGTTTGAAACACCTTTAGGTGATTTTAAATGTTCTTTAATTTTTCTAGTAGGTTAAAAAATAGTCCTAATGCCATATTTAATTAGGATTCTTTCAATTCTATCTGTAACATTAGCTATAAAAAGAAGAAAAGCAGTACCAACATTAAGAACTGGTTTTTCTTCAAGGTTACGTCTAGAAGGTGTAATAACATTATTAATATCTGTAAGTGAATATTCATTGTCTTGTAACGATTTTGTTAAATATTTATATTCATTCTTCAAAAATTCAGGGTTCGTTTTGCTCGATCTACTAAAGATTTAGTTACACTAATTTTTTGACGTGGATGGTGGTTGGATAATTTATAAATCAGTGTGTGTCGGCTTTCTGTAAACCCTAAAAGATAGTGAATTATTATTTTTATATATTAATATGTCAAGAAATGGTAAACTTCTATTAGTTTCTTTTGCCATGGTAAACTGAATACTAGGATGTATACCATCAGGGCTCCCGCAAGGCTGAGCGGTGCCCGCGTGCGGGACATTATTTTGTCGCCCATTATTAATGTACGAAATCCGGTTATAAAAAAAAATGTTTTTTTTATTTTATAATAAAACAACAGAATTTTTTGTTAATTTAATTTTTATTGGAAATAATAATTAATAAATTATTAATTAATAACAAAAAAAAAACATCTTTAATCCGTCACTTAAAACTACAACTTTTATTAGGTTAAATAGGTGTTTTTCTTGAGTTAACGGCAGCAAATTCTTTTATTACTTCATCAAGATCGATTTTGTCAACCATCTCCTGCTCTATAGCTAATATTGCTAGCCCAGATAGTCTCTCTTGATGCATAGTGGATCGAAGAAAATTTTTTATTATTTTTAATTTTGAAAATGACCTCTTCCCAGAAGCCACAGATACTGGTAAAGTTAAGAGTATTCTTAAGGAAATTGTAACATTTGGCAGAGATGAGGTGTTCAAATATATATTGCAATATATCCAGAGGATTTGAAGAATGAGGAATTGAAAATAACTTTAAAGTTTTAATCTCATTAAACAAAACATCTGCCTCAATATCAGCCTCCATCTTTACCGCATCAGTAAGCTTCTATTGTAGAGCTTGGCAGTTCTTTAGATCATCGTCACAATGTAAAAATATTACTAAAAAAACCAAAAACATTGTCATAATTAGAGATCATATCAAATCTACTATTTAAAGAACTTAATACTTGATCAATTATTCTTAAAAAAAAATTAACTTTAAACGCGGTTTTGGCATTTTGAGGTGCTTCATCCCTATGTTCATAATCAAAAAACTTTGTTTTATATTTTCGTCTAGTAGTATTGATTGCGGGAAAATCTTGCTCTATCTCAAAATCGGCGGCTAATTTTGCCGCTTGAGCAATTATTTCCTCAAAGAAATTATCATTTCTATAATTTTTGAAATGATCGGCTAAATTCTTTAAATAGTTTTGACATACTTTAATGTCAATTGTTACACCTTGCATCATTTTCTTACAATATTAATCTGAAATAAAACATCATACCAAATAATTACACTACAAATAAATTTAAATCATTGGATATTTAATAGTAAAGAACTTGCTTTATGCCTACTTTCTATGTTAAAAGTATCGTTATCCGCTATTTCTAGAAGACTCTCACAAATTTTAATTAAATGAAATTTTAATGGCTTTATAGCATCTACCCTACTTGACCATCTAGTATTACTTAGGGGTTTTAGATTTAATTCAGGAACTTTTTTTTAATAATATCCCATATTTTTGTGGAGGAAGAGAAAAAAACGTAGAGTTCTTGTACTATATTAAAAAAGTTTACTGTTTCATTTGATACTTTAGCAGCATCATTTACTGCTAAATTTAAGCTATGTGCAGCGCATGGCACAAAAAAAGCTCGAGGATTAGTGTGCAGTACACGTTTTTGTAAGCCATATGCTTTCCACGCATATTGGCATCATACCCTTGACCTCTCATGTCTTTAATATCTAAATTTAAATTTCGTAAATGTTCAACTACAAAATTAAATAGTCCTTCTCCTGTAGAATCGGATATTGGGCTAAAAGCTAAAAAACTCTCTTGTATTTGAACTTTTTTACAATCATGATTTAACACCACATAACGCAAAACAAGGCTTATTTGTTCTGTGTGACTTGTATCTGGCGTACAGTCCATAATTATTGAATAATATTTGGAACTGCGTACCATATTTAAAATATTATTTTTTGCTTTAGAAGACATTAATTCTACAATTTCGTTTTGAATTTGATAGCCTAAATAATGAGTTTTTTTTAAAGAATTTTCCTGGGAGTTTTGCACTCTACTAAGATGTTCTCTCATCACAGGGTCAAATGAGGAAATCATCTCGACAGCCTTAAGAAAATCATGTTGAAAAAGTATTTTAGAAGAACCCTGAAACGCTAGACATTGTCGGGACAAAAATTTTACGACTGCAACAATTCTTTCCAGAACATCATGCCAATATTTTTTTTCGGTTTCTAAAACCCGTAAATGATGATCGTTTACAGTAGTAGATAATTTTAACATTTTTTTCAACCTCATCCATGTATTCATATGAACATTATGTACAATTGATGTTTCATGTCTTTTTATAGCCAACGATAAGTGTTGCCAATCAGAAAAACCATTTGAATCAGAAAAAGTATTGATAGTTTTACCGAAAACCTTACAACAAAAGCAAAATATAGAGTTTTTTGAAACTGAATAAATAAGCCAAATTCTCTCTGTTGTTTCACCATTCTCCAGTTTTCTGACAAAGTACGTACTTGAAAATTTTCTTTTGTCTTGATTTGTAGGAAATTGATAATTGCGTCCAGCAAAGGAGGTCCTCGCTCAACCAACCTTCTGACTTCCTCGTTGTTAATGGTTCTACGCCACAGACCAGGATCCTCTGATAGAAGAATGGTACTTGTCATATCAGGCCCCATTTCAGTTAAGGCTTCGGTTTCAGCTTCACGTGTAGCCTCTATTGTTGAGCCGGTGGGTTCGACCGATTCTACGCTTTCACTGAGAGTTGATTTACTCGTAGATAGTTCAAGTGCAGGAACAGGTGAAGCACCGATCGCTCCAGAACATTGACTCTCTAAAGCTTCTGTTTTTGCATTTCAAACTGGAGTTTTCGCCAAGAGATCTTTCATTTTGCCAGCCATCTTCTGCCTTTCTTGGGCTCTAACTTTTTTTTTCTCCCGAAATTTTGCGCCAGAAGGTCGTTTTCTCTTCCGCGGTTCCTAGAATTAAGCAAGTGAAGCTAATATAAGCTAATATGCTAGATCAAAATAAAATGTATTAAGATGTACTAGGCGCAGAAAACATTTAAAAAAGAAACGTGGTGAGATCGTTGGATGATAGACGAATAAATATTTTAACAGTTTTGGCACTGACGGCTATACCGGAAAGAGATGTCAACTTCGGTAATTTGAATGAAACACCCTGTATATTATTACCTATTAAGGTAACACGTAAAAGTCTAATTACCTAGATTTTTGTATATTTAATATCCTATACCTATTTTAAATGGTTTTTAAGAAATTAAAATTTTTATTTCCGAAATTACATTTGCATATTTTCCTATAAACAAGACATTTATTATTTAATTTGAATGTTTATAGGCAATGACTTGGCATAACAAAATTTGTATAATATTTGATTTAAATTTTAATAGTTAAAAGCTATATTATTTGAAATAATGAAAATTAAAATATCACAAAAGCCATTAAATCTTAAGAGATTATCCTCGAGTTTTACGTAGAATCTATGTAACTATTG
This sequence comes from Vesta saturnalis, assembly GCA_036346205.1. Taxonomy (NCBI): domain Eukaryota; kingdom Metazoa; phylum Arthropoda; class Insecta; order Coleoptera; family Lampyridae; genus Vesta; species Vesta saturnalis. The sequence continues at coordinate 9,264,961 of JARFJB010002231.1, read as the reverse complement.
TATAATAATATAAAAGGTGACTATTTACATTGGCAAAATTTTTAAAATAAACTTTGATATGCCTTAAATTTTGGATTTTATTACTTTATTAGAATATGTCCAATTATTTATATTATTTTTTGTATGAAATAATATAATACTTACCATTTCACCCTTAATTTAATTTCCTCACCAAACACAATAACAAAAAATGTAAAACACTTGATCGAATCGAATATTTTCTTTCTACCACTTTAAAACACGTCTAATTTATAATTCATCTTCCGTTTTCTTGTGTGAATATCAAGAACTGATTAGCTAACGCCTTTCGTTGTTTTAATTTATACCCCGTGAACCTTTCGAGTCCGAACTGGAAAAATGCAAGTCTGGACAAGTTTTCACGTTTATAGAGAAGCTTGGCGATTTACGAATACTGCATAATATTCGGATTTGGTTTAAAAAAATACAATTCATTGTTTACAAAAAAATGTTAAATATTAACAAAAATTTAAAATAAGGGTTTAATTGTTAATAAACGACCTGAATAGTTGTTTATTGTTTGTTTTTAATCTTGCAATAGCTTTTTGAACTACTTCTACTCAACCGATTCTTACAAAACTTTCCGCACATATTTTAGGTTTCCGTGAAAATATTACATTATCATATTTTATGTTTAACCCCACAGTATCAACCCCTGAGCTGCCCTTAAAAATTTTAAATTAGAAGGAGATCAAGTGATACCTCGTTTTAAAGGTCTTTTTATCCTGAATTTAATGTTGCAGTCGTAGAGTAGAGGTAATTCTAGTCAAGTGTAAAACTAAGAACCAAAAAATAGAAAGTATAGGTAAAAATATCCTGACCCCTAGAACATTTAACAATTAAAAATAAAAACGTGGGGGCGCAAATTCGCTAAAAAAATATTTTAACCTACATCCCACATTTTAAATTAATTGTTAATTTTTAAAGAGGTTAGAATCTTTAGAAAGTCTTATAATGTGTCCTAATAATTATTTTTCCGTTTTTAGTGCACCTGATTTTATTTAAAGTAGTAGTTTAACTTAAAAATATTATTTATGTATATTATATACAAATATTGATAAAATTATTAATTTCATCTCTAAGTGTTTAATAAAACCTTAAGTTAAAACTGTATGAAAATTTAATATGTCGTAGCACCAAAATAAATATTTCTTACATTGGGTCGGGTGAATAAAAACAAGTGAACATATACTATATATAAGTTTTTGTACAAGAATAACCACTCATATTCAAATGCGTATTTTTGTTATACCTGTCCTTTATTCTTCAGTCATTGAAATATCTATTTTACTGTACATACTAATTTTCGGTTAACTTCAGAGGAAAATTCTCCATCCTTAAAAATTTAAATGGCATAGTACCCCTTACAATATCTCGAATGATATTTACCGATAGAAATTAACAGAACAACAAAATGTAAGTAGAATTGTAAAAAGTAACAATAGAAAATTTTTTAATTAAAATTATTAAATTGAATGTCCGAATTGCTGCCCGTTAACGGCGAGACAATGCCCTAAGCTATTGACAACGGGTTATTAAACATTGTCGAATATTTCTGGAGTGATCGCGTTTATTTCTCCACGAATCCCTTCGTAAAATAAATTATAGTGTTTAAATAACACCAGAGAAAATAATTCAATTCTACTAATCCACCGATTATGAAATGGTTGATCGGGTGTTCCCGAACTGGGAGTCCATAATGTGAAGGCCCACCGTCTTGCTGCAAACAAATTCAGTAATAAGGTGCAACAGAATCTTCTACATTGGGTTGATGCGAAAGGACGGTTATATGGGTAATAACAATAAGTGCGAGACTAGTTTTCTTTTGCACACTATAAGTTAAATTAGACTGCTATTTTTTGAATTGAGAGCTAATTTTGTATGATTAAGTTAAATCAATTTGGTATTTTTGAATTGTGGTTGGTTGGGTTTTGCAAAGTGTAAGTTAGTCCAGTTTTGAACTGTAAGTTGGTTTTCGCCAGCTGTAAGTTTTGATTGATTAATTGAGATTGATCTGATTATTTGATTTGATCGAATGTGATTTGTTTGGGTTGCTTAATTGATTTGTTTGTTTGAGAAAGAGACGAGGGAGAGACGGACATGATCAACCTCTATTACAGAAAACATTAATTAGTCTTTACACCACTCGATGGTGTCACAAACAAACCCCAAGTAGTACTAGAAATATACCGCTAGGCGGCGCCGCCTCTATTACAGACAACATTCAAAAGTTTAAAAATATACCACTAGATGGTGCCACAAATCCAACCCTAATTAGTCTTAGAAATATAACACTAGGTGCTGCCACCTTTATTACAGAAAATATTCATTAGTCCATACACAATTAGATGGCGACAAAAATTCAAATTTCGCAACAAGCATCCACGACAGGAGGGCGCAGACCCTAACCCAAGTTCCTATACTTGTCTTCTAAGTTAGCATTAGGACCCCTTATTAGAATACTATTTATCGTTAAGCGGCCACGGCAAGGGGCGTAGACCCTAACACAAGTTCCTATACTTCTCTTATGAGTTAGAATTACAGCCCCCTTATTAGAATACTATTTCCAGCCAGCCATCGTGCCACGGCAAGGCGAAGGCCCGAGAGCAAGTTCCTATATCTGTCTTATTTGATTAACATTTAAAAATTCCAGGGTCGACCGTTTCTATAAAATATTAATAATACAGGGTGATTTGAAATACTTTGTAAAATTTATATATGTGCTAATATTAGTGGTTCGCTAAATTAGTAACAATGGAAAATATCTCAAGATAAAACAGAAAACGTATTACTGGCTCGAAATCGGGTACAGTTAAATTCAAGAAGGTGAATACGGTACAGCTTCTGTGAACGAGGAAGATGGTTTGAAAGCGTGTGTAGAATTTCCAGGGTCGTGCTGAAAACAGCTAATTTAAGAATAATCTCACATCTATGTAATAATAATAGTGACCGATAAAGGCTGTATATTACGCTTTGCATGTATTTAAATGTGTAACCATCATCGAATGAGCATTACTATTATTATGAATCAGCAGGGATATTAGATGTTAATAAACTGTTACAATATAATCGTTCAAGATGAAAAACGGTGAGATGAATGAGCTAAAATCAGGCATAATTTTTTTGAATGTATAGGTGCTGACCGCTTAGATAGAGAATCTGCCTGTATAGAAAAAGCGCCATTGCATCAGGGTAGAAATGATTATTATTTCACCTAATATTTAATTTAGACCTTAATGTATTTTGCAGCAGCAAAATTTTAAAATATTTGTACACACATTAATTAACACGATGTCAACGGCTGATTGCTACTTTCCATTCATAATGAAATTGTATAACTGTTTAATAATAATAACTACATTCCATAAAAACAGTTTTATCATATAGGTGAAATCTTTCAAATGTATGTTGTAAATAATAAACATCGTTTTATATAAATTCATATAAGGCTCTAAGTAGTCTGCGAAAAGGAAAGGTAAATACGAGTTGCAGTAAGTGTGATTCTACAAATTCCGTAATGATGGTTAAGTCAATAGCCAGTTTTATAACTATTCATAAGTAAAAGCACAAAACGGGTTTAGTGAAACTAATACATTTCAATATTTAGTTTAGTTCTCTAATACAGTTATTATTAGAACAGCCAAAAGAAATGTATTTTACTTGATATTGTTCACAAAAATGTCAATAAAGATTTTAATGTGTTATTATAGGAGAAGGATGTCATAAACCAACCAACCCTGCACCAGCTCTTATTCTACAGACTCGATCTCTATTTGTTTGTTTAGTTAATTAGATAAAGGTGTGAGTGTTACGCTATTTTTTATAATTAATTAATAGCATTATGCGGTACGTATTTGTTGGTTTTAAACTTCGTAGTTATTGACTCGCATATAATAATAAACCGTTAAAATCTTTTGTCTTTTATTTCCGTTATCACAATTTGGTGTTTTGAACTGTGGCTGATTAATTAAACCAAATCAGTATTTTTTGAACTGTAAGCTGGTTTCCGCAAACTGTAAGGTGCAACCTGGTTTATTGAGATTGATTTAGTTGATTGAATGATTGATCTGATTGATTGATTTGTTTGTTTGAGAAAGAGCCGAGAGAGAAACGGATAAACGCGAGAGAGAAAGAGAGAGGCGTGTATGATCAACTTCTACTGCAGAAAATTTTCATTAATCCATACACCACTAGATGGCGCCACAAACAATCCCTAATTAGTTCTAGAAATATACCGCTAGGTGATGCTACCTTTATTACAGAAAAAGTATTCATTAGTCCATACACCACTAGATGGCCCTACAAACAAATTCAAGTTTCGCAACAAGAGGGCCACGACAAGAGGGCGTAGACCTAACACAAGTTCTTATAGCTAAAACGGTCATTAGTCCATACACCACTAGACGGCCTTACAAACAAATTCAAATATTGCAACGAGGGGGCCACGACAAGAGGGCGCAGACCCTAACACAGGTTCTTATAGCAGCATTAGGACTCCCTTATTATAATACTATTTCCAGCCAAGGGGGTACCACAAGAGGGCTCAGACCCTAACACAAGTTCTTGTAGCTGTATTACAAGTTAGCATTGGGGCCCTTATTAGAAAATTTCAAAATTTTCGCTGTAACCAAAGCAGCGCCTTAGGCCTTCAATCAGAGCTCAGAAGCTGGGGCTGAGAACCAATCACGTAAAAAGGGTTGTCCTTAGGACCACCAATCAGAACACTTGATGCGCACGCATTTGCCTACCTTCCAGGGGTTGAACTGCCAAAAAGTTCTTAATAAAAACAAAAAGGGTCCTGATTAGGGTAAAAATTCCATCAAGGGTTTGAAAAAAAGCCGTCCTTCCAATCTCTCTGTCGACCACTGCATAGCAATAGGCTGGGTTTATTTTTATTACTTCACCCGCAGAGATATTCTTGTCAAGCAGTACAATGTACCCTTTCATTGGCAAGCCAAGGGGATGGATGTCCTAAAAGGCGAATTTTAGAGAAGCAGAAGAAATTATATTTTAATTGGAATATTAAATAGGGCACAAAGAAAGCAAAAAAGTGGATTCAACCCGAGAAGTTACTAATATAGTGGTTTTAAATGCCATTAATGTTGAGAGGGAGAAAATTGTTTATATGTTTACCCTTGATTCTTAGAATAGCCGAAGTTTTATATTTACTGTCCAAAAATAATAAAAAGTCATTAAAAAAGAGATATAAACCAACAGTTACAGTTTCATGATGTCAGCGAACAAGAAATGGGTACGTGTTCCATTGTTAACATGTAAAAATTGGAACACAAAAGAAAAGTGAAATGTAAGGTAATGTTAAGTTAATTATTAATTTTAGTGTATTTTTAATTGAATGAGTAACAGTAAGAATTAGTCTCTAGCTATCTCCATCTTCATCTATTTTATAATAGTAAAATTCGATTAAACGAATATTTTTGTGAAACGCTGAAGATTTGATGTGGAATAAAAAAACACGATGAACTAAAGAAAGAATTTCAAAAATTTCAAAAAAGCTTTTGTATAGTTAAGTTCATAGTATCGAATCTAGGTCACACAAATGCAGCGGGTAGGGTAATTATCACAAAACACATACTCCAAATAGACAAAATGCCTTAGTTAATTAGATTAGATTTCATATTGTGTCAATTAAACACAAATTTACAGAAAATATTTTTGACAAAATTAATTATGATTTGGTGCCAATCAACCCAACCAACCACCCACCAAACCCACCCACCCAACCAAAGTTTCTATTTGTGAATGGTTTTATCAATTTCAGATTAAAGTTTTTTACAACTTTAAACTTACATCATAACTTGATTAAATTTTGTTAAATTTGCTGTTTGGGTATGCCATTTTTCATGCTAGCCTTCGACTTCAAATTTCACAAAATTATTTTAACATATTTAACAATTTTGAAAGCTAGTATTACTACTGACGAAGATAACTGTAACCGTTATCGAAACGTTTAGATTGTATAACTTAAATACACAAATAGACCATAAAAAACAAAAAAGATAAGTAGGTATCTTAATATGTGTAATAATGGTGAAAGTTTACATTTAAAAGGTTGAATGTTGTTCCACTGTTTCTTTTTGTAATTTTGCCTTCAACTTCGACAGTTGATTTTTATTACTAAAAAATTAGGGTGGCTGGTCTAACTGAACTGAATGATACGCTGCGTTAGCCATAACCGCCACATCATTTCCGGATAGTTTATGATAATCCCGATTCTTGTTTCCTGAATCGAGTATATAGTCGTACTATTTGTTTGTTCATATCGATACTGTAAAATTCGAAAGTAAGCGGTTAATACCAAGATTAGCAACTGTCGCTTAGCCACTCACGCGAGTGCGACTGCTTTATTCTTCCCAAGCATATTATATACTACAGAAATATTTGAATATAAACCGTATTCAGTTGAGTTGATCGGCCTATCTCCACAGTTTTTGCTTTTTGAGCGCGATGTTTCGGCTCTGTTTCCGTCATCAGGCTTAGCCCTGCGAAGGACTGTTTTCGCACTTGAGTCGAATTCATATGTTATCATTTTTTCCCAAGCACTTGACTACTCTCAGATTCGAACTTTGGTACCTCTCACTTACAAGTCGGACACCTTTACCGCTGAGCCACTGAGTCATCCAATATATATTTTTTAGAACTTCTTCGCGCATTATTGGAATCCATATGGGTTTCATTTCCACACTAGCTTGGCATATTGGATTTTCTGCTAGTACGATGTATGTGACTTCTTTGAATTTCCCGCGAGTTGTATTCTCGTCCTTTGCCACTATCCGTATGTTATCCCATTGCATGCGGTGGCCTTCGTTTCAGACATGTTCGGCGATTCTTGATTTTTCCGTTTCGCCCTTGCGGACGTTGTTCTTATGTTCATGTGTTCTCACTTTGAGTAGTGCTCTCTACTATGTATACTCTATCGCATTCGCATAATACAATTCTTAGAATTCTGATCTTCATTGTGCTGTTTGGTTTTGGTTGGTATTCCCCTACGCGCTATGGTCGATTTGAAGGCAGAGCGCCTGTCTCAGAACGCTCAGGGGAATGCTAACAAAAACCAAACCACACACTGAAGATCAAAATTCCAAGTATTGTGTATACAATCTACCATGCGAATGCGGCAGAGCATACATAGGAGAGAGCAGTAGACCACTCACAATAAGAAAACAGGAACGTAAGAACAACGTCCGCAAGGGCGAAACAGAAAAATCAAGAAACCCATATGATGATGGAAGCAGAGTCCGCTTCCGAATCGTCGCGCTCAAAAAGCAAAAACTGTGGAAATAGGCCGATCAGCTCAACTAATATGAAACCACAGTTATAAAACACTTATAATACAGAATGAACCCTTTTGTTATAAGTATTTATAAAATATTCAATCTGTTACCATTGCCTACTAACTCATCGTCTTCAATCAGATGTTTCGCGCTCGCACAGATGTTAAGGCCATGTTAGATCTATAATTGTACATTGAAAGTTTGACGTATCTGCTGTTACAGAGGCTGGAATCAGAAGTAAACGAGAAAACAAATATAGGTTAAGAAAAGCAGCTTCCATATAAAAACAATTAATAAAGGAGCAAAAATATACAGTAAGCGTTTGAATAAAAAAATAAAAAAAAAGTATATCACTGCAAATAATGATTATAAAAGACAGGCGAATACAGATAAGAAAGACCTAAGGCTGGTAATAAAAATAACGGCTATCATAATGTAGGGCAGTTGGTGAACCTCACGGGGGAGAAACTGGAAGTAGAAAATTATAAATTATTGTAAATACCACAAAGAAAAATGAAGCATTTGCTTTTAACAAAGTATTTGAAAAGTATGTATTTATACGGGAAACAGTATAATGGTAAAAAGAGGTGAACATTAAACGCAACAATAACCTCTAGACGAAAGATGAAAATTAATTTTTGCTATTAATCTTTATGAAATAAAAACGAATTAATACAAACGGCAATTTGAGTCTAAGCTAAAAGCTGATAAAGAATGATAAAAGTTTCTTTTAAGGAATAAAACCACAGAAAGAGTCACGGAACTACCATCCTTTTGTGAATTCAGTCTTGTAATAATAGGCCATTAGGGAGAAGGGGCAAATAAATCACAAACTCAGACCAATCTTGACGAATTTATCAAAGAAAATTTCAAAATCCTGGTTATTAAGATTAAGTAAAAAATATGTTCCGGAATCAGGGATAAATTCGTATTCCGTTCAGATCTACATGTGGAAAACTCTTGACAAATCTTTATTTACGGCGTGAACCAGGAGGATTCTTCCTTAGCTAGGAACGGCTTGACGAAAACTTGTTCTCTGTAATCCTCTTATCCATAAAGATATTGTAACAACGGAATTGCTGCTAATGAGAGCAGCTTTTAATGTTTTACACTTACACCTATAAACTTTCTCAAAGCTGTCGTGTTGATAAAACTTTCAAAGTCGCTTTTAAATGTATTCAGAATTTACAAGAGAAACATTTAGAGTACCCAAGTCTCAACATAAATAAAATTTATGGCAAAAGTATTACAATGTTAAACAACATTTATTAGTAATGTACGACATTTTTTGTATTTGTATTGAACTCTTACAGAGTTTTCCCTGCAAGATGTTAGGTAGCATCTTAAAATCTGACAAAAAGCGTAAAAATCTGGTTTGTTTAATTCTTTTCTTTATTTTTACCTTCCAACCTACATACACATATGCAGGTTTAGAAGGCATTGCAAGCGACTTTTTCTTCACTATCGGTAAATCGATTTATTAGCTCATTGTACAATTGTTGACCAAGCTTCGCCAATATCGTCCATCAAGTGTGGATGTGTGTGTGTGTGAGCGTGTGAGTGTGTGAGTGTGTGAGTGTGTGAGTGTGTGAGTGTGTGAGTGTGTGAGTGTGTGAGTGTGTGAGTGTGTGAGTGTGTGAGTGTGTGAGTGTGAGTGTGAGTGGAGTGTGAGTGTGGGAGTGGTGTGTGTGCGTGTGCTGGTGCTGGTGCGTGCGTGCGTGCGTGCGGTGTGTGTGTGGTGTGTGGTGTGTGCGTGTGTGCTGTGTGTGGTGTGTGTGCGTGCGTGCGTGGTGCGTGTGTGTGCTGTGTGTGCGTGTGTGTGCGCGGTGTGTGCGTGCGGTGTGTGCGTGTGTGCGTGTGTGTGCGTGTGTGTGTGTGTGTGCGTGTGTGCGTGTACTGTGTGCGTGTCGTGTGCTGTGTGTGCGTGTGTACGATGTGCCCGTGTGGCGTGCGTGCGCGTGTTAGTATCCACGATAACTCCAGAACGAAAATACCTACGTGCTTAGAATTTTGTATTTAACCTAGTTTTATTTTGGCTTAGAGCTGATTAAATTTTGGGAGAAATCAGGGCGAGGGGTATTATTAGGATCAGTTTTGGTGTTTATCAAATATATAACAGCTGCATATTTCAAATTTATAATACCTAACCTTAAACGTATCGATTAATTATGGTCTATGGAAGACTTTGATGTTACGTGTGTGTGTTGTTGCGAGTGTGCGTGTGGCGTGTGTATCTGCTGCCTGCGGATGCGCGGGCGTGGCGTGCGGGGTATGTGGCGTTGGGTGTGCAGGCGTGCGGGATAGGGATAACAGCGTGCGTTGTGTGCAGAGAGTGTGAGTGAAGTCGGCTAACCTTAACGTGATCGATGTGAATTAGTGGTTGATGGAAGATTGTGAGTGAGTGTAGGGTGTGGTGTGGTGTGGTGTGAGTGAGTGTGGTGTGTGTGTGTGTGCGTGCTCGTGCCGTGCGTGCTGTGCGCTGTGTGCGTGTGGGCGCGTGGTGGCGTGTGGGTGTGCGTGTGCTGTGAGGTGCGTGTGCGTAGTGTGTGTGCGTGGTGCGTGTGTACATGTGCCCGTGCGCGCGTGCACGTGTGCGCGTGTTAGTATCCACGATAACTCCAGAACGAAAATACCTACGTGCTTAGAATTTTGTATTTAACCTAGTTTTATTTTGGCTTAGAGCTGATTAAATTTTGGGAGAAATCAGCGGCGGAGAGGAGGTATTATTAGGATCAGTTTTTGGTGTTTATCAAATATTTCTAAAACAGCTGCATATTTCAAATTTACAATACCTAACCTTAAACGTATCGATTAATTATGGTCTATGGAAGACTTTGATGTTACGTGTGCGTGTGTGCGAGTGTGCGAGTGTGCGTGTGTGTGTGTACGTGTGTGCGTGTGTGAGTGTGTGCGTATGTGCGTGTGTGCGTGTGTGCGTGTGTGCGTGTGTGCGTGCGTGCCTGCCTGCGTGCGTGCGTGCGGGCGTGCGGGCGTGTAGGCGTGCGGGCGTGCAGACGTGCGGGCGTGCGGGCGAGCGGGCGTGCGGTCGTGCGGGCGTGCGGGGGAGCGGGCGTGCGGGCGTGCGGGCTTGCGGGCGTGCGGGCGAGCGGGCGTAGGGGCGCGCGGGCGTGCGTGCGCGCGCGCTTGCGAGTGTGCGTGTGTGCGTATGTGTGTGTGTGTGTGTGTTTTATTCTGGTGCATAAATTTACAAACATTTAAAATAGCAATTTCTAGGTAACCTATTCAGAGCCGAAATTGAAGCAATGCACAGAGTGATGGTCAGCATTTCGAGCATTTACGGGGGCATTAAAAACCTTCCTCCTTTGAATCGGTCCTTTTTAGGGCGCCAACTTACATAATAGAAACAATTCCAGAAAAATATAGTTAATAAAAAATAAAAATTTAAGGTATTTTCGTATAAAGTTTTCTTTGCCCGATATTTTAGGTTAGGAACAAGATATCGAGATGCGGTTTTCGCGAGCTTGTTTAGGCATCATTTAGCTACTTGTTCATGAAAAACAGTCATACCAATGCATTTAATTTTTTTGCGATAATTTACCGTTTCTGTCGGAATGTCGAACAAAGCCCTCTAGCGACGACATGTGAAACTAACAAAACTTCAAATGTTATGAATTTTTGTAGCCCAAGAATAGCCCATTTCAACGCACCCAAGTTTGTTAAAATCGGCTTAGCCGTTTTGAAGATGCAGGGGGTTATTTAAGGAAACCTTTGAATACCCCTCACCACTTTATTTTTAGACATAAGTCAAAAAGTGACAAACAAAAAAAGTTCAGATTATCCTCGACTTTAAAGATCAGTTATTTTTTATTATGTTAATATAGCAGAATTCACAGAAACACCACTTTTTTAGATTCAAGATTGCAGTTACGCCCCCTAGCGGCCATTTCAGAAACTTGAAAATATTTTGCAGGTTTTTGTATTGGCCGTTTTAGTAATAACTTTTTTTTGCGCAAGCCTCTACGATGGATAGTTTTCCAGATACAGTACCTCGCATTCTTAGTTGGTCACCCTACACATATTAATGTGTGGAACTGTAGTTAATAATAGTACCAAAAAAAAATTAACATTTCTGACTTGCATGTGTTGGTCCAAAATCGGATTCTTGACTTTCTTCTGAATCCTTGTTGAATATGAGAATTTGCAAACTAGTTTGTTTCACTAACAATCAGATCCAATATATCGTCAGTTAAAAAATGTCTCAATACATCAATTGGTTTTAGTTCTGGCCCTAGCTGGCTTAAATCTTCATTGATAACGTCTGAGCCAGACAGGAGTTCAAAATCGTTGGTACTTTCTTGAGCATCTATTCAAGGTATTTCTATCTCATGTTGTATTTCGTCCCCTTCGTCCTGTATTCTATCGTCTGATGAAAAGTCATCATCAGAATGTTCGGATTCAGTTTCGGGGTCTGATTCACTTAAATATTCGTATGTTTATCCATTAATGAATCGTCGCTATCGAAATCTTCCGATTGATCGTCAGTATAATACGTTGTACGACGTTGAGTTTGAGAATTACGTTGCATTCCAGAACAACCAGGCTTGTCAGAATTTGATACCAATTGGGAAAGGTCCGGTTCCTCCGCTTCTACTACTTCTACTACATTTTCTCTCGAAATGTTCAATGTTTTTATATTATCCGCTTCAATAGTATTTTGACTTACTACTTTGTTTCTTTCTTTCATGTTAAGGGTCAAATCCAATATTTTCCTCGTTCTGTTACTCATTTTCTAATAAAAACAGTACTTTCCTATCCAAACGACAATTTATTTTATAATAAACGCACTGCACAATCTTATACCGTAAACTAACTGCAAAACTTGCACGTGGTTATACATGCACTCAGGTGTAGGTAACGCACTGAACTAATATTCTATTACTTCTGTGCGTTACATGCACCCAAGTATACGTATCGTTTAAGACTAATACAAGCATTTTGCAATTTAAAAAGCTATAACTTGCTACCTAAATCATTAAAATTTGTTAAAAATTAACAAGTTTACACATTTCGCACTGCAGTAATAATTTTTGATTTTTGGTCACGCACAGAAGTAATACGTTTTACATGCACTCGGGTGCCTGTAACGCAGTGAAAGTGTTAACCTAGAGAGAGTACCGGGTGGCCAACTAAGAACGGCCGCCGGCCATATCTCAGGAATGGATTATAGCACAGGTTCGGAAAAAATTTTTTTATAACAAAAGTGGCCTCGAGAAACGCCTGGAAATTATTTTCAGAATTGTAGGTCCACCGCTAGAGGGCGTACTTGACAGTTAAAATTTTAAAAAGCAATTTTTTTCAATTTAAAAATATTAAATACTATAATCAGATTTCTCGACAAATTCTGCATATTTTTTATTTGACAAGTTTTAGTCTATCTCTTCAAATAAGGGGTGGGTGAGAGTGGGAACCTTTAATTCAGGTTCTGCTTGACCGATTTTAATAAACTTGTTTGAAAGAGCTTTTGTTAAACAATAGAAAATTTCTAAATTTGAAGCAATCTGATTAATAACATAAATGCTAGAGGGCGCTGTTTAATATTTTTTTAATATTGTTTTCTCTTTACTATTTTAAGTGGAAGCATACAAATTTAGGTTTTTAAAAAGTAGACTAAATTAGTAATAAAACAGTGAAAACTGCAAGTCGATATCTTTTTCTTCTCCTGAGATATCGTAAGAAACAGGTAAATGACGGGAATTGTTCTTCCAACGTCTAGTAGGCTAGTTCGCGTTAACGGAAATTATTAAATTTAGTCTGGATGAAAAGATCTTACATTGGTCTGCAGTAATTTAAACTGTTATGGTTGCTGCTAGATTACCTAAATGTAATGCTGTCGCTACTAAAAATGAGAACAAATTATAAAATAATAATGTGATAAATCTAACATTTTTTAAATTATATAAGTATGTCATATTTGTTTTCAAGCGATGTGTTAGTAAATCAAAAGCACAAATATCAATAAAAACCGATATTTGCCCATCAACAACAAATACAGTTTAAAATATGAATTACGATTTACTGATGACAACAAAATTAGTAAAGAGGGCCATGTAATATATAAAATAAATTCCCTGTTGAAAACAAGAAAGCTATGATTTTCACGCATATGTAAAAAATTATTCATCGTGTTGCATTTAATAGACTTTCTTTATCTTTTCGTACCAAAATGATTCTCACAAATTAAGAAGCATTTGATATGTTGGCAGTTTATTTTGAATGTATGAGAAATGTAACCGTTGCTGCTAGAGTGTATGCACTGCAGTACCCAAACAGACAGCATCACAGCAGAAGAGACTCGCACACCGTGTGCGTACTACTGGAAATGTGAATCTTCCTGTGTAACGAAGACAACGCAGAGGTAGAACAGAGGAAAATGTTATTGATGTTTTAGCTTATGTAAATGTTAACCCTCATTCAAGCACCAGAGCTATAGCTAGAGACTTGAGTATATGTCGAACCACCGTCCAAAATATTTTAAGAGAACACAGGTGACTACTTATTTATTAATGCATGTTTTATTCGGTATTATAATGATAAAAATGTTTTAATTTTTTTCGTTTGTCGTTATATGTTTATGTCCAGTTTCAATAAAACAACAAATTATTGAATGAAATTATTTTATGCTATGTGAATAGATTTTAACTAACAATATGATAATTAAGTGAGGCAAAGTAAAGTAAAAAGGTACCAATAATAAAAAATAATGAGAAGCCGGGCGAGAAAAATTCGTAGTAACATTACGAGAGTTAATGCATTTAAAGTCCTTTTTCGTTTACTAACAATGAAGGACTTAAATGTGTCTTATTGATCTGATTTCTTTATAATATATAGATTGCACCCATATCACATGGTCCTACATCATAGTTTGAATGCTCAAGATTTCGATACCAGGTTGGATTTTTGCAACTGGCTCTCAAATATGATACACGACGATCCTGAAATACTTTCACGAATTATGTGGACAAATGAGGCTACTTTTCATAATGATGGTAGTGTAAATCGACATAATATGCACTACTGGTCTGAAACGAATCCCCACTGGATGCAGGAGGTCCAACATCAGGGTCGTTTGTCTGTAAATGTGTAGTGCGGAATTCTAGGTGCAGAAATAATTGGGCCTTTTTTTTATGAGACTGTTAATGGAGAAAGATTTAGATTTTTTAAGCAACGAATTGCCACTTCTTTTAGAAGACGTACCCTTGGCCATTCGTCGTGACATGTTCTTGCAACATGATGGGTGTCCGGCACATTATTCTAGAGATGTTCGGAATTTCTTAGATCAATCATACCCTGAAAGGTGGATAGGACGTGGAAGTTTATTTATTTGACCACCAATGTCTCCAGACCTAACTTGTTTAGATTTTTATTTGTGGGGGCGAATAAAAGATCTCGTTTATGCCGATAGACCCACAACAAGAGCTGACATGATTCAAAGAATACGACAGACAATACGAAGTATTTCAAGGGCAGAAATTGAAACTGCTGTTCTCTCCACCCGTCAGCGATTGATTTCATGCATTGAAAATGATGGGCGACATTTCGAACACCTAGGGCGACACTAATTACGTCGTTATTTATTTAAGGTTTTAATTGTTAGATTTATCACATTATTATTTTATAATTTGTTCTCATTGTTAGTAGAGAAAGCATTACATTTAGGTAATCTAGCGGCAACCATAACATTAGTATGATAACAGTTTAAATTACTGCAGACCAATGTAAGATCTTTTCATCCAGGCTAAATTTAATAATTTCCGTTAACGCGAACTAGCCTACTAGACGTTGGAAGAACCGTCATTTACCTGTTTCTTACAATATCTCAGGAGAGGAAAAAGATATCGACTTGCAGTTTTCACTGTTCTATTACTAATCAGATTGCTTCAAATTTACAAATTTTCTATTGTTTAACAAAAGCTCTTTCAAACAACATCAAGTTTATTAAAATCGGTCAAGCGGAACCTGAATTAAAGGCGTTTTTTCGTAACAAGGTTTCCACTCTCCCCCGCCCCTTATTTGAAGAGATAGACTAAAACTTGTCAAATAAAAAATATGCAGAATTTGTCGAGGAACCTGATTATAATACTTAATATGCCCCTTAATTGAGTAAATTTTGAAAAAGTTTGCTTTTTAAAATTTTAATTGTCAAATACGCCCTCTAGCGGTGGACCTACAATTCTGAAAATAATTTCCAGGCGTTTCTCGAGGCCACTTTTGTTATAAAATTTTTTTCTCCGAACCTGTGCTATAATCCATTCCTGAGATATTGCCGACGGCCGTTCTTAGTTGGCTACCCGGTACATCGCTTCAAAAATAAGCCAACTATGATATGTTTTAAATTAATCTAGTGCATAAAGTATTTTTTAAACACCGTTTTTAATCTGACAAAATACATCGTTCAACAAACAAAACATGGAGCATAGCAATATTACACTTTCATTCATCCCATCGTTGTAATTGTCATGAATTACTTTAGTCCATTTAGTCGTAACTTATGGTCTCTACTTGTTTCTAACTTATTCTTTCTCCCTGAATATTTTAAATGCATGATGGTTTCCCCACATGTATTAAAGTTTAAAACGAGTTGAAAAATTTTGCTATTATCTTTGTTTTCAGAAGATACTAAAATGTTACTCTCATATTATGTTTTAAAATCGAATTACTGTTAAAATAGATATTGTTTTCAATTTAATTAAGTTTTGTGTAGTGCAGACACATTACAATTGTAATAATGGACGACAATCACAATCAAATTTTATTTCAAAAATGATCAAATAAATGTATGTAAGTTAATAGTACTAAAGTCTGATGGTAATTTCTAATACAATTTTAAGAATTTCTGTAATAATGTTTGTTTTTAAATAATTATATTTCACTATATCTTTTGGAACCTGAAACGGATAAACGAAGCTTTAATAAAGTTGGGGAAATCAATCATATTGGTCCCTTATCAAATACCAGCGGGGCATTTTAAATTACATTGTTTTCGAATCGTTTCAAGGGAATTGCATTTCGTTCTGGTTGGAAACAACCAACAATATTATGGTTTCTCATTAGTTTTATAGCAGTTGAAATACGGCAGCAGAGTAAATAGATTTACGAATACAAAAAAAAACTCATTAATCTTTGCTGATATAACAAAAGATGAATAACAGTGTATATTAAAAATGATCAGTTTAATAAGCGTTTGTATTTTTCTTGTTTTTTTTTTTTGTTTAAAATGCGCTTTTCTTCAAGAACGTTATGGATTTGAGCTGAAAAATACTATTAAAATATATAGTATTTGTCTGGATGGCACGTTAACGTTTGCGTTCCAGAATAGAAGTTTAGATGTTATTAATTATATATGAGATTTACACATATCTCTCATGTTACAAGTTAACATTAGTTTGAACTATAACACATTTATTACTGTTCAGCATTTTCTTTAGTCTTTGAAGAAGTTCTTCAACTGCTTCCGTCAATTAAAGTCCGAAGAATATATATTGTTAAGTTTGGAAATAATTGCAGATTATTCCGTTTGTCCGTAACCACTTCAATCTTTCCTACCGAATAGGCGTCAGTAAATTGCTAATTTTAATGCGGTTCAGTTAAGAAAGAGAGATTGTATAATCTAAATTCTATTTTTTTGCTATTGTTTTAGTAGCTTAGTAACGTGTAAAAAAAAAGAGTAGTAGTAATAATATTATTAACAAGACATTTTCATTTTTAATAAAAATCCGCAAATTATGAAATTTGAAGTTATTTCAAATTAATTTTGATGAAGTGTGTTCGATTAGATTAGTTCAACCATTTCATTTTGGTCCTTCGAGTGGTTTGAATTTATGACACAGTTACAGCATCTGCATATCATCAAGATTCCTCGTTGCGTTATTCCGAACTCTACGTCACGGATTGAGTTCCATGGGTTTTGCGACAGTAGTGTTAAGGCTTATGGTTGCTGTTTCTATTTGCATTGCTGCAGTGCAGATAGCCACGTAACTTGTACTTTGTTATTTTCTAAGTCCAAGGTTGCACCTCTACGCACAGCTTCTATCCCTCGGTTAGAGCTTTGTGCGGCCGTGTTATTGTCAGAGTGGTGTCCTAAAATCCTCAAAATTTTTGATATTCACTTTCATAATATTTTCTTATGGACAGATTCCAAAATTACTTTAAATTGGATTAATTCTGTTCCCAACAAGTATCACACTTTCATTGCCAATCGCATTGCTATCAAACAGGAATGTACCAACATTCAACATTGGCATCACGTTTCAACTGATAATAGCCCAGCAGATCTAGTATCACGTGGTTTGAACCTTTCGACCTTGAAGAATAATCGTGTTTGGTTTTAAGATCCTGAGTTTCTCATTCGTAATGATTCCAATTGTTTTCATGATTACATCCCAGATTCATATGAGAGTACTAAACTCAAAGGTACCGTTGTATTAATTTCTACCAATTTGTTAGATGATTCCATTTTTGATAAATTTTCTACCTACGGAAAACTACAACGAATTATAGCTTTCGTTTTGCGATTCAATTATAATAGCCGAAATGAAAGAAGGCGAACCGGCAATTTAAAGGTCACTGAACTCCGGAATTCCTTGACCGCACTTACCAAGCTTTGTCAAGCTAATTCTTTCTTTAATGAGATTAAGTCTCTCAAAAATAACCTAGTTATTAAGAATTCACGAATTCAAGCCCTAAATCCCTTCTTGGATGATATGGGTTGTCTACGCGTTGGCGGTAGACTAACTAATTCAGAATTTACATTTGACAAGAAATATCCTTTAATTCACCCAAAGGACCTCAAGTTCACTGAACTGGTTATTTTAAACGGTCATAAAGAATTATTTCACGGTGGCGTACAACTCCTTCTCTCTCATATTCGAGAACGTTTTTGGCCCATAGGAGGACTTTCCCACATTAAGAAACTTCTGCGAAAGTGTGTACCTTGTTTTAAAGTGAATCCTGTTGTTAAATACCCGATCATGAGTAATTTCCCTGAAACTCGGTTAAAACAAGTATATCCATTTTACAATGTTGGTGTGGATTATGCTGGACCTATTAGTATAAGAGATAGCAGCACTCGTGGTGCACGATTATTAAAGGAATATATATGCGTGTTCGTTTGTATGATTACTCGCTTTATACATTTAGAATTTGTTATTTCCTTAACTACTGAAGCCTTCCTGAATTGCTTGAAACGATTTATAGCTCGTAGGGGTATGCCTAGCTGCATATTTAGTGATAACGCTATTAACTTTCGTGGAGCTAAAACAATGTTAGATTCTTTATATTCAGTTTTGCATGAGTAAAAGTCTAATGAACGTATACTTAGTTTTTTGGCTTCAAGGTCAATTAAATGGCAATTTATCAATCCTCATTCTCCACATGAAGATGGTATTTGGGAAAGTGCCATTAAATCTGTAGAAAAACATTTGAAATGTATACTTGGTAACGCAAACATTACATTTGAGCATTTGTATACAATACTAACGATGATTGAGTCAATATTAAATTCAAGACCGTTGTCAATTTTGTCGTCTGACCCTGATGATCTTGTGCTTCTTACACCCGGACATTTCTTGGTGGGTCGTCTATTAGTAGCGTTGCCCGACCGCGATTATATGTCTGTGCGAGAAAATCGACTTTCTACATTTCAACGAGCACAACGAATATCTCAACATTTTTGGAAGCGTTGGAAAAAGGAGCTTGTTTCTGAACTTCAGAAACGTCAAAAATGTAGCAGAAAACTTCCTGATCTCCACCTCAACTCCATTGTGCTTTTACAGGATGACAATCTTCCTCTTCTTCAGTGGCGGCTTAGGTTAATAACTAATATACATCGGGGTGTAGACAGTGTTATTCGTGCTGCTTCAATAAGACTGCCTGGTGGATCTGTAGTACGTCGTTCTGTGCACCGTTTGTGTGTGCTTCCTAATAACTAAAAAAAATTTTTTTTTGTGTTGTTTAGACTTAAATTTATACAATGTTACAATTTCTAGATTTGTTACACTCATAATATTTCTTTTTGTATTTGTTGAAATTCTCAAGGGATTTCAAGGGGGGTTGCTATGTATAATCTAAATTCTATTTTTTGCTATTGTTTTAGTAGCTTAGCAATGTGTAAAAAAAAGAGTAGTAGTAATAATATTATTGACAAGACATTTTCATTTTTAATAAAAATCAGCAAATTATGGAATTTGAAGTTATTTCAAATTAATTTTGATGAAGTGTGTTCGATTACATTAATTCAACCATTTCAGAGATTTTCTTAAAACGTAAAAGTAAATAAACACCGAAGTGGAAAGCAAGATAGGTAATCATCTATGACCTTTACCATAAGTAATTTAATGTGCAGGGTGAGGCACCGAAAACTAATCATATATCTTGAAGACAAATTTTTTTTGGAGAAAATGCAAGAACAGGTCGATTTTTATTTCAATGGGGACATCTTTCGATCATATCCCCAACTGTCCTACCACCCCCACCCCCCTGTTAATATTACCAATAAAATTTAAATAGGGAAAGTACTAAGTGTGACACATCATTGAAAAGGTAATTTGGCTATGTAACAGTTCATTATGTAACTTTTGGTTTTGCCGCGATCTTGCGGGAACAAAGAAGTGTTACGTATTTCAAATAACGACAATTTAATGTACTATTCATAATACAAATGAATAAATTGGAAAAGTGTACAGTGTATGAACATAAAAATTAAGTTGGAAAACCTATTATAACCTCAATAATTATAAACTAAATTAATTCACCGCAACAACTTAAAATAAAAATAGAGGTTTTCGTTTCCAAAACTACGTATTTAACATCTGTTTTTCAGTGTATTGTCGTTAGTACTTCAAGTCTATTAACGAGTAAAATATAAACATGGTTATTCAATTCAGGAGAGAGTAGAAATTGTTGAAGATTCTTTAAAAAATAATCAATGCCTGTAGAATTTTCAATGAGCGACAACCAAACAAACACTAGGTAGGTTTTTGTATACCCTTTTTTTATGGTGTGGGGTTTCTTCAATAAATTTATTAATTTCCTTTTCGGACAAAATTTTGAATTTGTTATATTTGAATCCATCTAAATGCCTCTTAAGACACACTCATAATTTTGGATAACAGGCAGTGTTCACGTTGTGTCTGATACCAATCATTGTTCTAATCATCGAGTAAATAGATCAAAGCAAGCTTGGATTCAGATGATTGAATTCTTATGATTACTACCACAGAGTCAGTCCGTTAACTTGCTATATGTGGATTACTATTTTGACCTTTTGAGAAAAAGATTTTTGGTGGTTGTAGCAGCTTGATGCAAAATTTCTGGTGGTGTGCAGATATCGTAAAAATCATCATTTTCACTCATTTTTGACATGAATGCGTTAATCTAAAATTATGCTAGTCGTTTCAAATAAGGCTTCTTTCCTTACCAAATACATAATCAAACTCTGTTTGACAATATCACCTGTCAGATTATTGCTCACGTTAATAATTTTTAATCAGAAAGACATTTTTTACTTACAGTTCTACTAATAGGTGAGTTTCTATTCAAACCTGCTACATTCGCTTTAATATTAAAAAGCTTCAAAACTCAGATTTTTCGAAACTAATTTTTCTCAAAATCAACAATTCTTTAACAATGCTACTATTGCTTTATAATGTATTATGTGCTAGTAGTGATTTCATGACGTAATGGTATCAGTAACCATGGATTTAATATCCTAATAATCTATTTCGTTCCAAGGGGTACAAAGCGCCAAGGAAAAAGGGGCAATTTGCTTCAGAGGAGTATATACTATTTTTCTACTCCTATATTCGTAACACATGAATACACACACACACACACACACACACACGCACGCACACACACACACACACACACACACACACACACACATACACACACACACACATATATATATATATATATATATATATATATATATATACATATATACGTGTGTGTGTGTGTGTGTATGTGTGTCACACAAGGGTCAGTAATTATTTTTTTAAACTCTTTTTTAAATATCTATCTTAATAATAACAGGATTTTCATGAAATTGGGTACCTAGAGGTTTTGTATGATGAGAAATCCAGATTGGTTCATCATAGTTTTGATGTATCCTCCAGAGGGGGCAACGAGCAGCCCTTTGTTCACATTTAAAGCTCCATAACTTTCTTCTGCCATGGTATATCAAATTTCTAGTTAGAAATTATTATTCCCTGATATGTTTTCTTCAAAACAGGTATACCTTATAGACGTAGCTTCTAGCAGCCGTTTTTGTGATAATTGAATTTAAATGTTTTATTGCGTACTAAAATTCATCATAGCAGCGACCAAGCATTATTAAGTATTGTCATTAGTTACAAAAGAAATGGCAGGAAATCGGTCAGAATATACCAAGAAAAGTTTCCAAATAAACGCGTTCCAAACCACCAAACATTTCCCGCTATTGAAAGGCGTCTTCTAGCAACCGGTAGTTTTGCTCCTGCTACGGTTGATTATGGACGGAATCGTACTATTAGAGCAGCAGAGGTTGAGGAAGAAATTTTAGAACAAGTTGAAGAAGATCTGAGTCTGAGCGCCAGACACACTGGTTTGGAACTTACGTTTTTAAGGATACGGTTAACAGAACTGTAATAGAACAGCAAACATTTTACGGTTAGATGCAGAGATGATGGATAGGGTGCGGTTTAATTTTCTCCGTAGAATTAATCTTTGTGTACATAAAAACGGGGGTCACTTTCAACGTTTGTTAATTGGAGTTTAATTGTACAATTTATAATTTAATAAAAGTGTGCTGTTTTGGTCGTCTGTTATTGACTTTGTATGCTATTCCTCTTGTTCTTTGCCAGTTCATTCTTACATTCTTATGTTGTTGTGTAAACCTCTGTTGTTGTTGGTCGGTTGACCCTTAAACACGCTGCATAGGCGACTTGTTAAGTGTTAAATTTGTTTAAATAAACTTGCTTTCTGAAAATGTGCATTGTCCTTGAAAACAAGAAGAGTTAGACATATGACAGTGTTATAGTATTCGATAGGGAATTAAATTCTACATCTGCTGTTGACATGAAATACAGGCTGTTCTATTTAAACTAATCAGGTTATTACTATTTAAACCTTTGAATTACACATGGCGAAAATAATTTTAAAATGTACCGCCTGTAGACCTACATTAACTCCAAAAATAAAACTTTTTGAAAGTCAAGTCGTTTGGCCATAATCTTCCTGTCGAATAACGTGTATAACCCGTATATATACACGGTGTTTATTAAATAGTGTTAAAGCTTCAGCTAGCGTTATAGCCCATGCGAAACTGAGAAGCCTCATAAAAGAATTAATGCTAGGCGGTGCGCCATTTCTTCTAACGGATCATCCAAAAATGGCATTAAATTGCAACGTTGGAAGCTACATGTAAACAAATTCACCACATGATACGTGACACAAGGCGTCAGAAGCATATTGGTGATCAAAACAATACAAAAAGTACAGAACACATTCTTTATTGTTGAACATATTGTTGAAAATGACCACCGTCCAAAACACGTTCCAATATTTCCAGGATTATTTGCTGAACGGCAGCACGAATTCTCTCCTGGACATCCTGCTCATTCTCCGGGGGTGTCTTGTATACTTTGTCCTTGAGGAAGCTTCATATGAAAAATCTAAAGGATTCAGGTCGGGCGACCTCGCTGGCCAGGCAATTGGACGTACACCATGTACATATCTGCGTACTCGTTGAATGAGTAGATGATCACCAGTGAAATATGAAATCGAATGACGCAATGGGTGCAAAAAATGCCTGTCACACAAATGTATACAAACGTCACCACAAAATTGGTCTAGTTGCCAAGCGTATTTTTCTCAAATTCTGCATCTTTTAAAATCTTAATCTGAGATTTTAGAAGGTGCGGAATGAATCAAAACATTGCAGAGAATTCAACATCAATGTTTTGTTTGAAAATGAACTTTTCATCGGACACTTTCCCAGATATAGGTTAATGAAGTCGGTCAAATTTCGAACTTTGGATGGCTCGTGATATAGGGTTTCTTAGCTTTGCCTGGACTATAACGCTACCTGAAACTTTAACACTGATTAATAAACACCGTGATATATATATATATATATATATATATATATATATATATATATATATATATATATATATATATATATATATATATATATATATATATACATATACATTGGTTTTTTTGAAATAACCTCGATGATTTGTTTGGAATGAAAGTCAATGTCAAAAAACAGTGACAACATATCACATTTGTATGGCGATGATTAACATTGTGTAACATGGATACACTTTTTTTGTGGTTTTGAAGTATTAAGTACATATATACTAAATCTATCAGCTGTAGTAACAGCACTAAATTGGGAATTTAATTAATTCAGAATCCCCCTCAATTTTGAGGTGCTTTAAAATCTGAATTTCAGTAAACATATATTGATATTTTTATTTAAAGAAACTGTTAAACATCATCTAAGAACATACTGTTACTCTCCACTAAATTGTAATTTTCATTACAGAAAAGTGAAGGATACAATAAAATAACATTGGAAATACCATTTATCGATGGGGTATAAGACCACTTAATACACTTCTACGTTTAATGGATTAATAATGTTAATGAATTAATAACAGTTTGTACAATTTGTCAATTGTATTTCAAATATCAAACAGAAACTTGTGTTTTTTGTTATATATGACGACATCTTTATTTAGTAAATAAAGATTAGGTTATTAGATATGGACGTGATTTCATCTAGTAATATGTTACATCAATCCTTATGTTATATAGTAGAAGCTTAAACCAGGATATTGAACAAAATGTAATTTACCTTATCACTTTAGTTATTTTGAAAACAATGTAAATAAGTAAACCTACCTACTTTTGGTGCATTAATAATTAATAACAGTATTCCTTATACATGGTTTCTGTAACTCTTGGTTATATTAATTGAAAAAAAACTAACTTTCAATATGTTAATAGAGACGATACAGTGTCGACGATGTGTTGATGTACCTTGGATAGTTAATATTCTTATTTTATTAATCCGAACATAGTAAGTTTCTGCGGTCAAAGATTTCTTTTTTATTTTGGTTCAGTAGGTATATTATATTCAGGATTTTGATTTCAGTTGTACGTTGTACCGTTGGTTGCCTTGTATGCATACGCGATAAGAAACTACCCGTATGCTAAAAATAACCAACACGGTAAACATCAAAGCGTGCCGTTATCATATATTAAGTCGTCTAGCGATGAGTCACTCAGCATCTATAATATTCCTTCTAAATTATTCCATCTGTGCGTGTTAATATATTAAAAAGGAACTGATCCAGAGATGATTCATTGCGAATTTAATCGTCGTGCAGCATTGAATATAAATTAGAATTGTACTGAGATAAATTAAAAGCTTAAGTGTTAATTATTTATAGTTCTGTATTTAATCGTTATTCATAGTGCATAAGATTTTGTGTTTGTATTAAATAAATTACGTAAAGTTTCCATCGTTATTAAAAACGTAACACTATTTTAGTTTTTTAATTTCTAAATTCACTAATGAGTGAACATCGGAAAAAATTAAGTGATGCGCCGTATAAAAAACTTGCTAATGAAAACCGCAAACAACAAGAAAATGTTTTGAATAAAACTGAAAAACTAGAACACTATTTCAGTTCTCAAGCGCCTGCAAAACCTCAATCTGAACAGACTTTGTATATGCACGAAAACCCCCATATTACTCATAGCATTAGAACTATCTTAGACAATGATGATACTGACGCTGTTTTAAATGTGCATGTTTCAATTGAAAGTGTCAGTGATGCTAGTGGTAGTGGAAGTAATTATGGGTTAGGAACAGATTATATTGAACTTTCAAAAGATCCTCAATGTACATTTTCGGTTTTGGGTGAGCCAATGCGTGTAAGTGACGATTCCGATGAATGGGTTCAGTTAAATAGTCAAGGCATTGACTATTTATTATCCCAACAAATTAATCAGCAAATGTTCGATGATTTTTCAGCAACGATAACAAAAACTGTTGAAGCCAGCAATCCTAAAGGTATGGTTCAGCGTTCCTTGAATAAAAGTTTGTTTCGTCGAAAATTAAACAATGGCGAAGAACAGTTGCGAAAATTTTTAACATACTCTTCTTCGAAACAAAAGTTATTTTGTATCCCATGCCGTCTTTTTGGGGGAACTTCAAAAATAACAACAGAAGGTATCAATGACTGGAGCAATGTAAATAGAATATTAAACCTTCACCAAGTATCTCGCGAACACTCCAAATGTCAAATTTTATTATTACACAGAAAAAATAGTGCTAGTACGGATAAAATAGACTCATTACTTTGTGAACAAATTAAAAGTCAAACTGAGTATTGGAAAGATGTGTTGCAAAGGGTAGTTGTTGTTGTAAAAAAGTTATCATCTAGAGGTTTAGCTTTTAGCGGAAGCGTAGAAAAGTTTGGGGCTCTGAAAAATGGAAATTACATGATGTGTTTAGAATTTATCTCAGAGTTCGACCCCTTTTTAGCAAATCACATAGAATGTGGACACCCTGGCAGTAACAAAATGTCTTATTTATCGTCAACAATCTGTAATGAATTTATTGAATTGATGTCACGAGAAGTTTTAAATTACAGAATTCGAGAAAAGCATAAATCAAAATATTACTATTGTCGACTCTGCACCTGACATTGCCGACATCGACCAATTATCCATCATTATACGATATGTTCAGATAAACGGAAAACCTGTGGAGCGGTGCACTGGATTTTTGCCGAACGTGGGTTATAGATCAGAACAAAAGAAAATTCGTTATTATCAAAATTGGAGGATCTTAACAAAGAATTAATAAATTGTCGTGGTCAATCTTATGACAACGCAAGCTCGAATTATGAAACGTAATCCACTTGCTTACTATCTTCCTTGCGCAGTGCACCCTTTCAATTTAGTAGGGGTATGTGCAGCGGAATATGTTAAAGAAGCTGTTACATTTTTCGATGCTTTGCAATATCTATATACTTTTTTCTCAGCTTCTAGTCGTCGATGGGAAGATGTACAATCAAACTTAAAAAATAACGCTCAAGTTCCAAAACGAGTTGATGGGACACGTTGGTCTTTACGACATGATGCCGTAATTAGTTTGTGTGAAAATTGGAATGAATATTTGCAAACTTTAACAGAAATCATGGAAAATTTATATGAAAAGACAACCACATGTGTAGAAGCAACTGGAATAAAACGACAACTGCACCGTTTCGAATGTGTCTTTATGAGACAAAAGTCTTCATTCCGTTGCTATCGATACCGGCGATATAACGCCGCTCTTTTCCTCTTAAATTCGGTTAGTAAAGTCCTTAAGATCTGAAGACATGTTTACAACTTTCATTAACAAGGCAAAAAAGCTTTCAGAAGAATCATGTGGAGATGAACAGCAACGAAGGAACTCTTTTCAGATGAAAGCCGAGATTGTGAAATTACTCCAATGCGAAAGGAAAAATTAAGATGTGAGACATTTTATGCTATTTTGGATCGAGTTGTGATGGAACTAGAGAAAAGATCTGCAGCATATGAAAATGTTTCTCAGAAATTTTCATTTCTCTTCTCTTTAAATGAATGTTCACAACACACGTTAATTTAGAAATTCGATTATCTCCAAGAAATTTACAATGATGATTTGGAACATTCCTTTTCAACGGAATGTTTGCACTTTTGTGAATTTTTAAAAGAAGAGACTTAAGAAAAAAGAAAATATCCGACTTATTATATTCAATTCGATCCCAAAATTTACAAACAGTGTTTCCCAATACAGAAATTGTGTTACGGATTATTGTGTCAATGGCAGTGACTGTATGTTCAGCTCAACAGTCATTTTCTACTTTAAAGCGACTTTAAACTTATTTACGGTCAGTTGAGAATGGTAATATTGAGATTTGACACTAGAAGTAATTGTGAAAGTTATGTATGTTAAATGTGACTTTGTGAAAAAATGTAATTGTGATTTAAGTTTTATGTATTTTAATGTGTTTGTAGAATAGATAAATGTATCTTGGTAAATCTTTGCGTTTTCGTAATTGTTCTTAGTGTTGACGTTGATGTTAGTAGTGTACTAGGTATTCATGATGTTTTAAAGATGCCTTTTTGTGTGTTGTGTGTGTGATGTGTTAAGAAGGATGATTACAAAAGTGAAACTGTTTCAATTATAATCGTAAAACATAACGTGTTCAATAAGAATGTGATTTTGTGTCAGTGCAGTTTATGTTGTACAGTCTGTTCTATTGCTTTAATTATTGTGGTTGAATTGAAAATTGTAAATGACGTGATATAAGGTAACTTTGAATTTAATTTTATGTATTTATTTGTATGATGTAAAACGTCAAAGATATTTGACTGTGTATTTTGTTAGAGTGTATAGTAAAAATTGATATGTTAATGCGTTTATGTATGTGTGCGTAAGTTTGTATGTTTGTGTGTAATATAGAATCATTTATTGTTGTGTGTGTGTGTGGTGTGTGTTGATGTGTGTGTTTGTGTGTTGTGTTTGGTGTTGTTGGATGAGTTGTGTATTGTGTGTTGTGTGTTTGTGTGTGTTGTGTGTTGTTGTTGTTGTGTGTGTTTGTGTGTGTGTGTTGTGTTGTGTGTATGTTGTGTTGTATTTTGTTGTTGTGTGTGTTGTGTTGTTGTTGTTGTTGTTGTGTGTGTTTGTGTTGTTGTTGTGTGTTGTTAGTTGTGTGTGTTGTTGTGTGTTTGTGTAGTTGTGTGTTGTGCGTTGTTATGTGTTGTGCGTTGTTGTGTGTTGTGCGTTGTTGTGTGTTGTGTGTGTTGTGTGTTGTGGTGTTGTGTTTTGTGTGTTGTGTTTGTGTGTTGTGTGTTGTGTGTTGTGTGTTGTGTGTTGTGTGTTGTGTGTTGTGTGTTGTGTGTTGTGTGTTGTGTGTTGTGTGTTGTGTGTTGTGTGTATGTGTGTTGTGTGTTGTGTGTTGTGTTGTGTTGTTGTGTGTTGTGTGTTGTGTGTTGTGTGTTGTGTGTTGTGTGTTGTGTGTTGTGTGTTGTGTGTTGTGTGTTGTGTGTTGTGTGTTGTGTGTGTTGTGTGTTGTGTGTTGTGTGTTGTGTGTTGTGTGTTGTGTGTTGTGTGTTGTGTGTTGTGTGTTGTGTGTTGTGTGTTGTGTTGCGTTTGTGTGTTGTGTGTTGTGTTTTGTGTGTTGTGGTTGTGTGTTGTGTGTTGTGTGTTGTGTTGTGTGTTGTGTGTTGTGTGTGTGTGTTGTGTTGTGTGTTGTGTGTTGTGTGTTGTGTGTTGTGTGTTGTGTTGTTGTGTTGTGTGTTGTGTGTTGTGTGTTGTGTGTTGTGTGTTGTGTGTTGTGTGTTGTGTTGTGTGTTGTGTGTTGTGTGTTGTGTGTTGTGTGTTGTGTGTTGTGTGTTGTGTTGTGTGTGTGTGTGTGTGTGTTGTGTGTTGTGTGTTGTGTGTTGTGTGTTGTGTGTTGTGTGTTGTGTGTTGTGTGTTGTATGTTGTGTGTTGTGTGTTGTGTTGTGTGTTGTGTGTTTGTGTGTTTGTGTTGTTGTGTGTTGTGTGTTGTGTGTTGTGTTGTGTGTTGTGTGTTGTGTGTTGTGTGTTGTGTGTTGTGTTTGTGTGTGTTGTGTGTTGTGTGTTGTGTGTTGTGTGTTGTTTTGTTTTGTGTGTTGTGTTGTGTTTGTGTGTTGTGTTTGTGTTGTTGTGTGTTGTGTGTTGTGTTTGTTTGTGTTGTGTGTGTGTGTTTGTGTGTTGTTGTGTGGTGTTTGTTGTGTGTGTTTGTTGTGTGTGTGTGTTGTGTTGTTTGTGTTTGTTGTGTTGTGTGTGTTGTGTGTTTGTTGTGGTTGTGTGTTGTGTGTGTGTGTTGTGTTGTGTGTTGTGTGTTGTGTGTTGTGTGTTGTGTTGTTGTTGTTGGTTTTTTGTTTGTTTGTGTGTTGTGTGTTGTGTTTGTTGTTGTGTTTGTGTGTTGTGTGTTTGTGTGTGTGTTGTGTGTTGTTTGTGTGTTTGTGTGTTTGTGTGTTTGTGTGTTGTGTGTGTGTGTTGGTTGTTGTGTGTTGTGTTGTGTGTGTGTGTTGTGTGTGTGTTGTGGTTGTGTGTTGTGTGTTGTGTGTTGTGTGTTGTGTGTTGTGTGTGTGTGTGTGTTTGTGTGTTGTGTGTTGTGTGTTGTGTGTGTGTTGTGTTGTGTGTTGTGTGTTGTGTGTTGTGTGTTGTGTGTTTGTTGTGTGTTTGTGTGTTGTGTGTTGTGTGTGTGTGTGTTTTGTGTGTGTTGTGTGTTGTGTGTGTGTTTTGTGTGTTGTGTGTTGTGTGTTGTGTGTTGTGTGTTTGTGTTGTGTGTGTGTGTTGTGTTGTGTGTTGTGTGTTGTGTGTTTGTGTGTTGTGTGTGTGTTGTGTGTTGTGTTTGTGTGTTTTGTGTTGTGTGTTTGTGTGTTTGTGTGTTGTTTTGTGTTGTGTGTTGTGTGTTGTGTGTTGTGTGTTTGTGTGTTGTGTGTTGTGTTGTGTGTTGTGTTGTGTGTTGTTGTGTGTTGTTTGGTTTGTGTGTTGTGTGTTGGTGTGTGTTGTGTGTTGTGTGTTGTGTTTTGTGTTGTGTGTTGTGTGTTTGTGTTTGTGTTGTTGTGT
>JARFJB010002231.1:9207500-9230000 GCA_036346205.1 Vesta saturnalis | reverse complement strand
TCGTTTGAGCGAACGCTTGTAAGGCGAGTAGATACAGCGAAAACGTAATGCTTGCTTATTTTCAATACCTGGCCACAGAGAAGACGTTTAAAGGATCTACGCTTTGGTTACAATATTCGATGCTCAAGAGCGCATTAAACATGATATTAATATCGTGGAATATTAGCATTCCTAAAGGGAAGGGGGAAGGTTATGCAGCGAAAAAATCTAAATTTCTGACTAAGCAGCAGATCGACGCGTTCCTAAAAAATGCACCGGATGCAACTTATCTACCAAAAAGGTAGGCATTTTAGTTATATGCAATACCTTTTTAATTATCTACAATGTGACGTATTATATTGTTCGAAGCCATAGACGCTTGTCGCAGTGACGGGCTGGTGAATATGCCCACCAAAGACATAGAGGATAACGGAACGTACCTCCACGTTGGATTTATGTGACGAAGACCAAACAATGTCGGTCGTTCACCATCTTAGGGGAGTTCTATCTCAATATTTGACAGAATTATTTCACCCTGCGGCTTTCTGACCTGCCCTCTTCGAGATTGTTCGTGAAATACGTGAATGGGAAATGCCATAGAGCAGTAATAGGCAAACACGCTATCTCTGCTATACCGAAAGACGTCGCAACCTTTTTGAAACTGCCCACACCAGAATTGTACACAGGACTTTGCTTGTGTAGGTCGTCGGCTACAATTCTAGTGGACAATGGAGGGAACATCACCTCCTTGAATAGGCATGGTGGATGGAAATCGAGCAGCGAGGTAATGTGAAAAGATTAATTGGAGAGCACTACGTAATACTAGACATCATTTTCGTCACATGTATCGAGCAAGATTCTCGGCAGACCACAGCATAGTTCCTCCGTCAACTCTCATCAGTTTCACCAGTCATCGACTTCAAGAGGCATTGAAACGAGAGCGGAATTCAGTGAAATTAGAAGTGCGACTAAGGACATTGCTGCATTCAGTTCTTCCGGTGTAGATTTATCAGCTTCATCAACCGAATAAATTTTTCCTAATACTAACGATAGAGAAAACGTTAGTAACTTTCTGGAATTGCAGAATTTATTCGATGACTCCTTCTTCATCGCACATGAGGTTGCTGATAGCAACTTCTGGACTGGGAACTTCAATTTGAAGAAAAACAAATTTTATTCATATCCGTTGGTTTCCATTTAATTTTGACATTTGACATTTACTAACATACGATTTGATTTTGGCATTTCTCATTGTCTAATATAACTAGCCTATCAATTTGAGTTGTTGCAGAAACTTACAGAGTATTGAACATTTCGAAGGAAAATGCAGATTATGCTTGAAGAAAAAATAGTATGTTGCATTCTGTGCAAAACTTTGACATTTTTTCGCTCATTTTGGCTCCTCGGCGAGCACCACGGAGCCAAATCATATAAGGTCAAAAACTTCTACACCTAATGTAATAATCTACTATTTTTAAAGACAATCCAACTCAAAATTTAGCAACCAATCGAAACAGCCTATTTTCTAAATTTGAGACAATTACGACTGATTACACTGGCAATCTTTCCATACTAAGGAGCAAGTTCTTACAGCGATAATACAGGTGAGAATAAAGGTAAAAAAATTCAACAATAAACTGTATTAATAATAATTATTCTGAATTTATAACACACATTTCATGAACTACTGCATTTCGAAAAAAAACCTTCAATTTTCTTGCATTTTTCTTTGGATGGTCTTGCTGAATCCCACTCGTGGTAGGAATATTTTGGTAATTTTTGTCAGTCAGAATCACTCGTAGTTGTCTTTAGCAAATCGCCACTCGTGCTAAAGCACTCGCGGCGATTTTCGTTATAACAACTATTCGTGATGACTGACAAAAAGTACCGACAAGATTCCTACCACTTGTATAATATACGATAATTGAATTTCCATATCTTTTTTTAAAGTATTTTAATACAAAGCCAAAATGCATTAAAAATTAAATAAAGATTGAAAATGTTTAAAACTGTATTATCGATATTTTTAAACAAGCGGGCTTTGGAATTTTTTTAGATTGTCTTTTAACGTCTATCTGACATGAAGTTTAAAACGTCCATCTGACATAGATTATTGTTTTTATTTTTACAATATTAATTAATTTCGTTGCAAAGGTATTAAAACATAATTATCCTAAAAAAATTATTAAAAATATTTCATTTCTGTCTATTTCTAGTTTGTAGGTTGGAAGGTTGTGTGTTGTTCCACACCAGATATTTTAAATTTCAGAAGTTGCTTTTAAAAATGTCAATGTATGGTGGCTAAATGCTGTTTTCTGTAAAGGTTATTAACTATTACAATTATTGACGTAATGACGTAGGTATTAAATGAAATGCATGCATTGCATGTTAAATTTGTGTAACACAAAAGATTTTTAATGTAATAAACTACTTTTTTTCTTTATCCAGTCAACTGACCATTAACTTCTATACGTTACACCATAGTCACCTTTTACATTCTACAACAATAAAGTTAAAAAGCAATTAAGTTAAAAAAGATAATGTGAAAACCTCTCTCCCATTATCAAGACTACTGTTTTGTTGTCTAATGCAAATTGAAAAGTAAAGAGTTTTCGTGCACGTGCAAGAAGCAATTAGCACAAGCGGTACTGACACTTTCAATTTTAGGTTAAATTATGTGCTCGCTAATTTCATCGTTCCTATCGGTTTATTGAATAATGAAAATTCAATTACTAAAATAAAAAGAATGAACAACTTCACTTGTTGGTTGTAACAGCATGAAATTTAATACATTTTCATAGTCTGAATTGAATGAAGGAAAATTCATAGTAAAATTACTTTTAATACTTCGGTTACATTTTGAAACCGGATATAATTTTTGCTTAATTTGAGGCATTATCTCGGTGTGACGATCCATTAAGAACGTTTTATTTTTTATAATTTCATTTTCTTTTCCCCTATTATGTATAATGATGCATTTCAAAACCTTTTTTTTAAATTATGCAATTCCCACAACTGTAATAATTATTCATCAATATCCATAGAGGTATAAAAGGATGTAGGTGAGATAAGGAAACCACTACTAATAGGTTAATTCGCGACCGTCCAGCCGCCCCCTAGTTGGGGGATCTATACGGTCGCTATGGTTACACATCCCGCGAAGAGGTCATTGCTCACCACAGAGATGTACTTAGAAAATTTTCGTAATTTAAAGTATAAATACTAGTTATGTCAAGTGGCGCCATTATCGAATACATTGTAATCTTTAAAGCATCAACAGAATTATGATCAGTAAGTAAATCATTTAACAAGTTTGCAGTAAATGTTAGTATACAAATAAGGTGACCAGAAAAAAATTCTTCATACATTCATCAAAAATAGACTGTTTGAAACCTTTTATTCTAACTTAATAAATATTCTCTAAGTGTTCCATTTGCGAAGGTAATGGTACTCTACATCATGCATGGAATATTTCATATTAAACAGTAAAGTTAAGATTTTTTAACGACACTGTTATTGGTTATCTAACATTTCAGCTACTAAAAGTGGACATAACAGTTGATGACTCTTGTATTATTGGTGTATACCTACATTTTCCTTCTGATTCATGTTTCCAAATGTGTTCAATACTATACGCAAAACTCAAATTAGCTCTTTTATTATTAAGTATACTTTTTAGGGCAACTCGCTGTATTTGAATTTTCCATCTATTCCATTGTACCATGATACATACACCTAATGCCTCACACAATTCTTGAGACAGTCCTATTATGAAGTGTTGTAAGTTAAAAGCTTTCATAAAGCTGTTTTTTTAGTTACATCTAAACATAGTATATGCGATTTTAATAAATAAAAGTAAAATTACGTTTATCGATGGGTTTGTCTCTGTTGCAAGATTTTTCATATGAAAACCGATAGAACTTGTAAATTACTGATTACATGAATAAAATACACAAACTAAAAAAACCTTTCTTTTATTTTCTTATCCACGAACCCATGGTGTGCGTGTGTGCGCGTCTGTGTACGCATGTGCACGGGCGCGAGCGGGTGTGTGTGTGTGTGTGTGCGTGTGCGTGTGCGTGTGCGTGTGCGTGTGCGTGTGCGTGTGCGGTGCGGTGAGTGCATGCGTGGTGTGCGTGCGTGTGCGTGTGCGGTGCGTGTGCGTGTGGTGTGCGTGTGCGTGGTGCTCGTGTGTGTGTGCGCGCGTGTGTGCGTACGGGTGTGTGTGCGGTGCGTGCGTTGGTATGTTGGTGGTTGAGTGTGTGTTGTGTGCGTGCGTGTGTGGGGGTAATACCGGACGGGTGCGTTGGGCGTGGTGTTGCTGTGTTGTATGTGTACGTGTTCGTGGTGTGCTTGAGTGTGTGTATGTGCGTGTGTGTGTGTGTGCGTGCGTGCGCGCGTGTGTGCGGGTGTGCAGTACCATGCGTAAGTGCGGATGGGTGGGCGTGTGCATGTGCGTGTGTGTATACGTGCGTGTGTGTGCGTATATTGGTGCGTGAGTCCGTACATCCATGCTGCGCGTGAGTATGCATGCCATCAAGTTCGGTTCTACACGTGTGTTCAAGTACGCATGTGCAGAACGTGTGTGTACGTATGAGCGTGTGTGCTTGTGTAAGTGTATTTTGGATTTGTGTTGTGATTGTTATAATGATTATGTGTTTTGTGTTTGTTTGTGGTTTGTATTTGTGTTGTATTGTTTTTATTTGATTGTGGTTGTGTGTTTGTATTGTGTGTTGTTTGTGTGATTGTATTTATTGGATTTTGTTTGTTTGTGTATTTGTATTTTTGTTTGTTGTGATTTGTTTGGTGATTTTATTATTTTAATTATGTGTTGTGTATTGTGTGATTGTTGATTGTATGTTGTGTGATTGTGATTTGTGAAGTGTTGTGATTGATTATGTGATTGTGATTGTGTGTTGTGATTGTGTGATTGGATTGTTGATTTGTTTGTGATTTGATTGTGATTGTGTTGATTAATTGTGATTTGTGTGATTGTGATTTTGTGATTGTGATTGTGTGATTTGTGATTGGTGATGTGATTGTGGTTTGTGATTGTGATTTATGATTTGATTTGTATTGTGATTGTGATTTATTGTGATTGTGATTTGTGTGTGATTTATTGTGATTGTGATTGTGATTGTGATTGTGTGATTGTGATTGTTGATTTGATTGTGAATTGTGATTGTGTGATTGTGATTGATTATGTGTTGTGATTGTGATTTGATTGTGTGATTGTGTTGTTGATTGTTATTGATTTGATTGTGTGATTGTGATTGTGTTTATTGTATTGTGTGATTTTGATTATGTGATTTTGTGATTTGTGTGATTGTGATTTGTTAATTGTGATTGTATTTATTGTGTTATATTGTGTTGTGATTTTGATTTTAATTGTTTAATTATTTATATTTGATTTGTGATTGTGATTGTGTGATTGTGATTGTGGATTGTATTTGTGATTGTGATTGTGATTGTGATTGTGATTGTGTAATGTGTGATTGTGATTGTGTATTGATTGTGTGTGTGATTGTGATTGTGTATTGTGATTGTAATTGTGTGATTGTGATTGTATTGATTTGATTGTGATTGTGATTGTGATTATGTAATTGTTGTATTGTGATTGTTATAATTTGTTGATTATGATTGTGATTTTGATTGATTTTTGTTATATTGTGATTGATTTGATTTGTGTTTGATTTTGATTGTGATTGTTATTGTGATTTGTGATTGTGATTATATTGTGTATTTGATTTGTAATTGTATTGTGATTGTGTGATTGTGATTTGATTGTGTGATTGTGATTGTGTGGTGATTGTGATTTATTTGATTGTGATTGTGATTGTGTTGTGATTGTGTGATTGTGATTGTGTGATTGTGATTGTGTGATTGTGATTGTGTATTGTGATTGTGGATTGTATTGTGTGTGATTGTGTGATTATGATTTTGATTTGTGATTGTGGATTTGTGATTGTGTGATTGTTTGTTGATTGATTTGTGTAATTGTTATTGATTGTTGATTGTGATTGTGATTGTGATTTGTATTGTTATTGTTATTGTATTGTATTGTATTTTTTGATTTGTTGTGATTTGTGATTGTATTGTGTATTGTGTTTGTTGTTTGATTGTGTGATTGATTGTGATTGGTTGCGTGATTTGATCCGTGATTTATTGTGTGATTGTGTGATTATGTGTTTTGCGTGATGGTGTGAATTTGTGTATGTGTTGTGTGTGTGCGTGTGTATTGCGTGTTCAAATATTGCTTGGTTTTGCTATTTGGAGGTGCATTGTACGTGCTTTCGAGTTTGCGTATGCGAGTGTGCGTGTGTGAGTGTGCTTGTGAACGTGTAAACTTATGGGTTTGTGTGTGTGTGTGCGTATGTGTGTACGTATGTGCAGGTGTATCATCTGTTTGGTGGTGTGTGAATTCGTGCGTACGTGTGTACATATGTGTGTATGGATTGTATATGAGTATGTGTGTTTGTACGTGTGTGGGGGCTTTCGTGGCTGCATATTTCCTTTTGTGCGTGTGCTCTTGCGTGTGTGTTAAGCTTGCGTACGTATGTAGGTGTTTTCAGTTGTGTATGTGTATGCGTGTGCGCGTTTGTGTGCCCGTGTGTATATGTATGTGTAAGTATATATGTGTGATTGTGTACTTGTATGTGTATGCGTGTATGTGCGTGCGTATGTGAATGTGTGCGCTTGGGCGTGTGTGGGTGCGTGTACGTGCGCTGTGTGCATGTGTGTAAATGTGCGTGTGTGTGTATCCATACCTTAAATAATATACATCGAATTTGAATTACTATTTCTATTTAGTGTTATCTGGAATCTATCAAATTTTGGTTAAATCATTTTATGGTTTATCTGAAAGAATGGGAAATATACAGAAAAATTCTTTTTGTGAATACTTAGAAATATTTAACTGTACATCTGAAGGTATAGAACTCTTTTAAAGGTAATTTAATTTTGTGTTTTCTTTATAAACGTTTTAAACGTTATATGTAAGTACTTGTGTTTATGTGTGCGTGCTTTCGTGTCTGCGTGTTTCATTTTGTGCGAATGTGCCCTAGCGCGCGTGTGCGCGTATGGGCGTATGTTCGTGTGTGCGTGTGTATATGTTTATATGTTTGTATGTGTGTATATGTGTTATGAAATTTTGGTTAAATCTTTTTACAATTTACGTCAAAAAAGGTTAAATTTACAGAAGAAGTGCAAAGAACTTTTTTAAAAACAATTCCAAATGTACTTTTTGTGAATATTTGGAAACGTTTAACTGTATGTCAAAAAGTATAGAACCCTTTTAACGGTAATTCTATTTTACGTGATTTCATTAGAAACTGTTACCTAGGGACTCTTAAAAATTAAGTAAATAAAAAATATTATGTATGTATTCTGAATATGATTGCAAACAGTCAAATTCTTTAACATAGTAACAATCGAATGGCGTGCCTGGTGTCTCACTCTTATTCTTGTATAGACCATTCATCATGTATAATATTATGTTCTGCAAAATGTGAAGTATTTTGTATAAAAAAGGTTACATTTAAGTAAGGTAGACTTATAATTTTTCAATTGATTATATGGTCTAAGTAAGAAATAAACTATACATTGCACATTTCATGTAAACAATAATATTAATTAAAAATAGTTTTTCTCGGACTGACCAGCGCCACCTTATAATGCCTTCTATAGGTGGTATAAAAAGGTGTTCTGTTCTCTCTAGTATCTTTGTCCTGTATAAGCATTCTTTCCCAACGCAACAAGACAACAGCATAAGAAAGCCGTGTGCAGTCCACATCAGTTTTTTAATTATCATTCCTTTTAAGTTTTCCTTGCGAAATTCTTTATCTCTATTTTATTTAATTTAATTATTTTTGCTTCGATTTTACACAAAAGATTCATATCAGTGTAAAATAATTATCCTAAATATATTGCTTTATGTCTTGAAAATCGATTTTAATATTGTAGGTATGCTCGCGATAAGTCAAAAACAATTTCGAATTGCGATATATTTGAGAGTTGGAAAACGGTAGCAGGTGCAAGTTGTTCTGCTTGCTTCTTGAATATTCATGTCGTGACTTATAGTCTGTGACAATAGACGTTTGAATTAACACCTACGCCTTAATAACAAAAGCCACGTATTAAATGAGTGCGAAGTAATCAGTCTTTGACAATGACTTTTAAACAATACCTAATGATTCAATTTCAAATATGTCGTGTTCATAAGCGTATAACAATTTAATCCTAACATTACAAAAAAAAAAGCTTTCGCGAAAATTATTTGTATAATAGATTTTATCAGAACAAACAGTTTACTGTAGCGAAAATCAGGTCCATCCAATGCTGCATGCGACGTATTGCAGAAAATATTATTTGGAGGTATAGCTTAAACGACCTTCCTTCCTTAATTCCTTCAAGTTGTACATTAAAACACATGAAAGATTTTCATTATCTATTATACTAAATTAATGAG
Source organism: Vesta saturnalis (assembly GCA_036346205.1). Classification (NCBI taxonomy): domain Eukaryota; kingdom Metazoa; phylum Arthropoda; class Insecta; order Coleoptera; family Lampyridae; genus Vesta; species Vesta saturnalis. The sequence goes on along the minus strand of JARFJB010002231.1, from coordinate 9,221,554 downwards.
CTTGCTTATACGTATTTGTACTTTGTATCGATGCTACTCTGGTGATTTTATTTATGACTTATAGGACATTTATCAAAACTTAAAAAAAATTTTAAAGCATATACCGTTGCTTGAAATAATTTAGAAATCAATTAGAATATAAAAAAAATGTAAATGTAATTATTGTATTTATTTCATACCAATACATTATAAACCAATAAACTCCTAGTATCCGTAACTATAAACATGTTCATAACTCCCTAGGGAATTATAGTAGGGAATTGTGGATCTATAACCTCTCTAATGTATTTTGACAAATATTTGCAAGCTTGTCAGTTGATATATCCATGGTAACAATACCTACTTAATGTTTAAACGTTCGTTTAATTTTAATAACCAACAAAATTTCGTTTTCTTATTTCATTTACATATGAAATAAAATTATGTATCTATCACGTGAGTTATGTATGTTAATAAACTCGGGCAACTTACAATGCCCGAGACTGACGTGCCTCGAGATTACAATCCGTTGTCCTCCGTAATTAACACTCTCATAACTCCCATGATATATAAGTAACTATTATATTCCTAATAATTAGGTCTTTGGTGGAGAGTAGTATACGGACACCATCCCCTCCACATTTTTTACATCACAAGCCTCGCCCCCTGGGACACCTTCCCCTCTACTTTTTTACTCGCCCACGTGGGAGGCGTATTTTTGTCGGCCATTTTTTTACGGCTTCTTTTCGGGGGCCATTTTCAGCCCCTTGATGGAATTTTCACCCTAATTTGGTTGTATTAAGAGCCTTTTTGGCAATTCAGCCCCAGGAAGGTAGGAAAATGCGTGCGCATATAATGTTCTGAATAGAGGTCCCAAGGAAAGCCCCTTTCACCTAATTAGTTTCTGATTGGTTCTTAACCCCACCCAGCTTCTGAGCTTTGATTTTTGAAAAATTATCTGGTTTTACGGCGAATGGCAGCTATTATTTTCAGAAAGCATTACCTGATATGGGAGAGGTTGACGGTAAAAAACCGGTCTTAATAATAATTGACGATATAATGCGTGAGACTAACGGTTCGGTGGTTGATATTTTTACAAAGGGTTGTCATCATAGAAATCTAAGCGTGTTTTTTTTAATGCAAAACATATTTTATCAAGGACATGATCAAGGACGTGGACAGCGAGATATCTCTCTCAACGCTCATTACGTAATCTTGTTTACGAATCCACGTGACAGGGCACAGATACAGCATTTAGCAAGGCAGATTTCACCTGACAACCCGAAATTTTTAGAGGCTGCGTACCAAGATGCTACTTCTAATCCGCACGGATATTTATTGTTCGATTTAAAACAGAATACACCGGATGTGCTACGCTATAGAACAAAGATACTTGGGTTTCAAGGTATTTGCCAGGTATATATAGCGAAAAAAGGGTTTAAGCCTCACAGTCATAAAGATTACATCATATATGATGGTTGACGCTTTAATCCAAAACACCGATATCTTGCACGCATTAGTCAGATTAAGTAAAGGTCAGCGTGACGCTTTATTGAAATGTCTGTATAGTAAGCAGGTGGAATGCATTTGTGAGTGTGCACATAACATTTTAAAAGGTCGTGTACCTCTGTCAGCTGATCAGAAGCAGCGACTCTGTCAGCACCAGCACACTTTAAGGCGGCTGGCACAGTGAGGTGAATCTATAAAAAAGAAGAAACAGTTCTCGCACAGAAGGGCAGCGCATTTCTACCGGTCCTGTTAGGACCATTACTTGATGGAATTCTGGGTAATTTGTTTCAATAACTATGGACCACAATCTGAAGAAGATGATTATTCTACCTATGGATTTTATACAGCGTCTGCAAGAGCCAGATGTCACGCAAAACAACATATTAACGCAGTTGGGTGACGACATGGATAAAGTATTAAAAACCAAAATGACCGACCATGACAAATGGCAGCAGTACAATCAGGTTCTTCAAAGATATCTACATGTTTCCAATCTGTTACGTCAACCCGCTAGTATAACAATCAGCGGTAATGAAGATAATATTAAGGATTCGCCGAAACGCAAAGGTCTGACAGACGACGAGATAGTATCAACACTGCCTGTTTCATACAGGAAGAAAGGCACTGATTTTTTGCGTATACTGAATACGTGCGGTGATGTATTTTAAGATAAAAGGGGTTCTGTCACAATAAAAGGTGAGATCATCCCTCATTCTGACATTGTCGATCTGGTTCACGAAACGTTAAGACAGCGAAAAACTACAAACCCACACGGCTGGCGACAGTTTGCGACGTATATTAAAGAAATAAATATACCACGACAGTTTATCGGAAATACTCGAAGACGTGATGCTAATGTATCACCTAACATTAAACCGAGCCTCACAACTATAGGTGAGAATTACGATGCCGATAGTGAATCGAGGGAAACCCCGCGAAGATTCTTTCGAAGAAGAAGACTTTCACTAGATTGGGATAAGTGGAGAACGTAACATGGATGCTGTATACTATGATCCAGAGCATCCGGCAGGGTTTACGGGTATAACATCTTTAGTTAATGCTGTAAAGGGTAGATATGGTGAAGTGAAAAAATGGCTGCAGGCTCAGGAGGCTTATACGGTTTATAAACCTGTCAGAAAACAGTTTCCACGAAATAAATATATTCTGAGCAACATTTACGAGCTGTGGCAAGCGATATGCGAACTTTAAGTAAACACTATGGTGGATACAACTACATACTAACGGTTATTGATGTGTTTAGCAAGTGGGCCTGGGCGAGAGTTTTTAAAACGAAGACAGCAGCATCTGTAATTGAAGCATTCACCGATATTTTTAATGAAAGTGATAATACACCGGCAAATCTACAGACGGATAATGGCAAGGAGTTTGTGACGGTCAATGTATAAAACAAAATATCAATTTCTATGTAACAAATAACCCTGATGTAAAAGCATCTGTGTAGTTGACAGATTTAATAAAACGTTGAAAACAAAGATGTGGCGTTATTTCACCTACAAAAATTCCTACAGGTATATTGATGTGCTCCAAAAACTTGTGACTGATTACAACAATAGCCCTCATTCAAGTATAAAGATAGCCCCTGCGGCTGTAAACGATGAAAACATTTTGGAAGTGTGGAACAACTTGTACGAGAAAGGCTTAGGTACTTCACGTCATCCTAAATATAAAGCCGGTTAACATGTCAGAATCGTCAGAACTAGGTACACCTTTGAGAAGGGATATGAAACGAACTGGAGGTCTTCTTTTTATCACTGCACTAATTGTAAAAACCCATTCTAGTGAAAGTCTTCTTCTTCGAAAGGATCTTCGCGGGGTTTCCCTCGATTCACTATCAGCATCGTAATTCTCACCTATAGTTGTGAGGCTCGGTTCAATGTTAGGTGATACAGTTGCATCACGTCTTCGAGTATTTCCGATAAACTGTATTGGTATATTTATTTCTTTAATATACGTCGCCAGCCGTGTGGGTTTGTAGTTTTTCGCTGTCTTAACGTTTCGTGAACCAGATCGATAATGTTAGAATGAGGGATGATCTCACCTTTTATTGAGACAGTACCCGTTTTATCCCAAAATACATCACCGCCCGTATTCAGTATACCGCAAGAAATCAGTGCCTTTCTTCCTGTATGAAACAGGCAGTAATGATACTATCTCGTCGTCTGTTAGACCTCTGCGTTTCGGCGAATCCTTAATATCATCTTCATCACCGTTGATTGTTATACTAGCGGGTTGACGTAACTGATTAGAAAAATAGATATCTTTGAAGAATCTGATTGTACTGCTACCATTTGTCATGAAATGCGCCACCCTTCTGTGCGCGAAACCGTCTCTTCTTTTTTATAGATTCACCTCTCTGTGCCAGCCGCCTTAAAATGTACTTATGCTGAGAGAGTCGCTGCTTCTGATCAGCTGACAGAGGTACACGACCTTTTAAAATGTTATGTGCACACTCGCAAATGCATTCCACCTGCTTACTATCCAGACATTTCAATAAAGCGTCACGCTGACCTTTACTTAATCTGGCTAATGTGCAAGATATCGGTGTTTTGGATTAAAGCGTCAACCATCATATGTGATGTAATCTTTATGACTGTGAGGCTTAAACCCTTTTTCGCTATATATATATATATATATATATATATATATATACAGTGTCCCAACGATAGAGTAAAGTAATTTTTGTAACTAGAATTATTTGTGTAAATATTGTATGGACCATGGGGTAGAGGTAAGAATGTGTATTTTTAAAATATTGGAAGTTATACAGGGTCGCCAGAAAAGCAGGACGTGAAAAAGTATGATTTTTAAATAGAACACCCCGTATTTGATTTTAGTTTTAATTCTACGTGTCCATACAAACATATTTTGTCATACAAAAGATTGGCTGAAAGTTTTAGTTCTTGAGATATTCGCGTTTAAAGATTATTATGGTCATTTCGTGGGGTTGATGAATGGGAAATTGTTCCGTTATTTCACAATAAAAAATTGATATTTCGTGTGAAAAATGAGTGATATTATACTAACGTTTAGACAGAGTAGTATTTCTAATTTTCTCAACAGGGTGTTTGTTATAACCATTCAAATTTGAAAATTCTCAAATTAAAAAAAATCAGTTTTTTAATTGCACACTATATATTTTATTTCATTTTATTCGGGATTAAAATCTATCATTTTGTCAAATATATCCTATATCTATCTTTGATAGTTTTCGAAATTTCGATTTTCTCACTAGCTACGTTACATACGATACTATAACATTATTGTGGATCGTGGTAGCCATGGAAAACAATTGCGACGAAATAAAACAAACCACCTAAGCGAGAATATTAAATTTCGTCGCAATTGTTTTCCATGGCTACCACGATCCACAATAATGTTATAGTATCGTATGTAACGTAGCTAGTGAGAAAATCGAAATTCCTCGAAAACTATCAAAATAGATATAGGATATATTTAACAAAATGATAGATTTTTAATCCCGAATAAAATGAAATAAAAATATATAGGGTGTGCAATTAAAAAACTGATTTTTAATTTGAGAATTTTCAAATTTGAATGGTTATAACAAACACCCTGTTGAGAAAATTAGAAATACTACTCGGTCTAAACGTTAGTATAATATCCTCATTTTCACACGAAATATCAATTTTTTATTGTGAAATAACGGAACAATTGCCCATTCATCAACCCACGAAAATGACCATAATAATCTTTAAACGCGAATATCTCAAGAACTAAAACTTTCAGCCAATCTTTGTATGACAAAATATGTTTGTATGGACACGTAGAATTAAAACTAAAATTAAATACGGGTGTTCTATTTAAAAATCATACTTTTCACGTCCTGCTTTTCTGGCGCACCTGTATAACTTCAATATTTTAAAAATGCACACTTCTTACCTCTACCCATGGTCCATACAATATTTACACAAATAATTCTAGTTAAGCATAAACTTACTTTACTCTATCGTTGGGACACTGTACATATATATATATATATATATATATATATATATATATATATATATATATATATATATATATATACTAAATACCTGCATACTGGGGCCTGAATGTGTTTGTTCTATAGCGTAGCACATCCGGTGTATTCAATCGAACAATAAATATCCGTGCGGATTAGAAGAAGCATCTTGGTACGCAGCCTCGAAAAATTTCGGGTTGTCAGGTGAAATCTGCCTTGCTAAATGCTGTATCTGTGCCCTGTCACGTGGATTCGTAAACAAGATTATGTAACGAGCGTTGAGAGAGATATCTCGCTGTCCACGTCCTTGATGAAATATGTTTTGCGTTAAGAAAAACATGTCGTCAATTATTATTAAGACCGAATTTTTACCGCCAAACTCTTCCATATCAGGTAATGCTTTTTGAAAATCCACTGAGAGATCTTTGAATAATGGCTGCCGTTCGCCGTAAAACCAGATATTTTTTTCAAAAACTGCATCGCAGACAGTTTTGATATTTTTTAGAAAATCAACGACAAAATACGGTTCCCCACAACCAGATGGCCTCGATACTATTGCATAAAAGGGATGCTTAAAGTGACCTTCCATCTAGTATTACGTTATCATCACAACTTAAATACTAGGTGGAAAAAATCTGCAATCACAGGTATATTCTACTCTGTTTTATCGTGCTTATCTTTCAACATCAAGATAACCCTATTTTGCTTCTGTCTTTTAAATATTTACTAAAACCAACACGCGCAACGTGCATTAACAATAATAGTTTGACGTATATCTAATTATAATGTCTAATGGGCTACGAAAAGAGGGCGCAGACCTAACACAAGTTTTTATAGATGTCTTACAAGTTTGCATTAGAGTCGCCTTATTTCAAATTTCCCGCCGTAACCATTGCAGAGCCTTAAGCCTCCAATCAGAGCTCAGAAGCTGGGTGGGGCTAAGAACCAATCAGAAACTAATCAGGTGAAAGGGCTGTCCTTGGGACCTCCATTCAGAACATTGTATGCGCACGCATTTTCCTACCTTCCAAGGGCTGAACTGCCAAAGAGGCTCTTAATACAGCCAAATCAGGGTGAAAATTCCATCAACGGACTGAAAATGGCCCCTGAAAAGAAGCCGTCAAAGAAATGGCCGACAAAAATACGCCTCCCACGAGTAAAAAAGTGGAGGGGAAGATACCCCCAGGGGGCGGGGCTTGTGACGTAAAAAGTGGAGGGGGTTGTGTCCGTATACTACTGTTGAGGTTATGTCACCCGTGAAACTTACTTTATAGGCCCCTGCAGACGGGGACAATAGTGGCGGTCAGAAGTCGCGGCTACTGTGGTGTCCTGACAGTAAAGCCTACACGTAGACAGTACTAGCTTCCACTAAGACTGTTGTAGTGGCGGTCACCAACCAGTTCTTTTCGAGACGTGGTTAGTTGCATACATCAGAGTTGGACGAATATGATGAAGATTACAAGGAAGCAATCGATGAAGCTGTTGAAGAGGCTGTTGCTGGAATTGTACATTGTATAAGTGAAGAGCTGCAAGATATACTAAATAAAAGAAAACGTGTTAGGTTAAAGGTTGGGTGGGTCGGTGAAATAGCCTGGGAGCTTCGTCGACGGTACTTCGGGAACTTGCAGAAGAGGACCCTTTAGAATTCAAAAAAATCATGCGAATGATTGTAGGACAGTTTAACGAACGGTTAAATTTAATTGAAGATAAAATATCTAAAAATGATACAGAAATGAGAAATGCAATTCCTGCTCATTCAAAACTACAGGTTGTTTTACGTTTTAAGTGGTGATAGTTACCAAACCCTCGCAATCATGTTTAGGATCCAGCCAACACCATTTCAAGTTTTAAGCCAGATGTACTTAAAGCAATAACAATTGCATTACAAAAATATATGAAGGTAAGATATCAAGTTTTTGTTTGCTATATGCTAACAATAAATACACCCGTCGCTCGCAGCAAACCTGTATGGCTAAGAGAATTTCCACAAAAATAAAAAATGGCGCCTACAGTAATAGCTTCTTGATTATAAGAAATTTGCTAAAAGGTAATAACACATTTTCATTTATAACACATCCTATTAAATGTACAATTTTATTATAGTAATCAGTGTGCTCGAAAGAATTAATTTAAATTTCTGAAAATTAAGCTCCTCTCAGCTGTATATTCGTTATTAAGCACATAATCTTCATCGGAGTAGCCATCGTAGGTTGAAGTCCCCGACAACATCGGAGAAGGGGTTGGCCTCTGGGACTGCAACAGCTTCAACCTGTCTTTTGTAAGAATTGCCTGGATCTTGTCTTGTAGTATAAGACGGTTGATCATTGGAAGATCTCTTAATTGAGCCGCGACATATCCGCCGAAAACCTCAGTTTCATCAGGCTGTACTTTAGTTGAAGTAGAAGTCCGACTTTAAATTATTTTCTGCAATTTTTCTATTGCTCCTTCAACTATAGAAAGTTTACTTCGGCGACATTTCTTTGTTGCGACGCCGGGACAAGTGGAGTTTGTGTTGGTCTTTCTTCTTGGAAAAGGTTCTCTACAGTACCCGATTCTGTGTGATGTTCTGTGACATCTGCGTCTTCATCGGTTACATCACTGCTGGGCTTGTCGACGGTGTAACCTGAAACAAAATATATGCATGTGTTTTTTGAAAACCTTGTTTGTACTGTACGTTGTTTACATATTCTGGTTTGGCTGCATTCTCTACTAGACCTAGTTATTTTAGTATGTAATGTTTTGTTTATTGGTCCCGCAAACGTTGGAAGACTGGGTTGGAAATACAGAACAACTTCGAAACAGAATGGAATTTTCCCTCACGTTGTGGAGCAATGGACGGAAAATACGTTGCCATAAAACGTCACCTGGAAGTTCCTCAGAGTTTTATTTATTTTTACTACAAAGGAAGTTACAGTGTGATACAAGAGAAGGGCGAATGTCTTTGCAGATGAATGCTATTGGCATGTAATGATTGAGATAAAAACATTCAGTAAAAATTCAATGGGTTATACTTAAAAAAATTGTATATTTTTATAAATGTAATTTCAAAATTTAGTTGGCATTTAATTAAATCACTAAGAGTTTTATTATAAGTTTTGTTATGAACGAATAAGTTCAAAAGTAAATATGTAATTAATATATTTAGAATTTACATCAGTACACAAAGACAAAATTTACATCGATTGGGGCTTGTATCTCGATAGCACAGTTGGTTAGTGCGGTACTCTAGCAAAGTAGAGGTCGTAGATTCAAATCCTACCCTAGGAAAACTTTTTATTTATGTATTTAATCAAATTAATAATAATTTTTAGCTAAGCGTTTATTTAATAAAATAAAAATTTATTATTACTAGGCCTATGCCTAATTGTACATTTTTAGTTGAATTGTTTAAAGATGTGTGGGTGTGTGGGTGTGTGGGTGTGGTGTGTGTGTGTGTGTGTGTGTGTGTGTGAGTGTGTGTGTGTGTGTGTGTGTGTGTGTGTGTGTGTGTGTGTGTGTGTGTGTGGTGTGGTGTGTCTGCACCTGTGCATCTGTGTTGAGTTCCATCTGCACCTGCGTGTGTGTGTGCGTGTGTGTGGTGTGCATGTGCGTGTGCCTGTGCGTATGCGTGTGTTGTGCGTGTGCGTGTGCGTGTGCGCGTGCGCGTGCGCGTGCGTGCGTGTGCGTGTGCGTGTGCGTGTGCGTGTGCGTGTGAGTGTGAGTGTGCGTACGTGTGTGTGTGTGTGTCACTTACGATAATATTGGTGTTTCCTATACGCAAATTCGTTAAAAATAAACTTACCAAATTAGATGTTTATTTGAGTGTGATAATGACATCCCTCGTGAAAACGTCTGCTGCAGCGAACCAGGGGAGTTTAGGTGTGTAGGCGTCATCTGTTCTAGCTCCATTTGTTTTTGACTTATTAACTTTAAGAAGTTTTGTTGTGTATGTGAACTGGATAGCTTTAACCCGAGAGTTCTCAAAAAGCTTACTTAAATCAGGCACGGTAATTCCTTGGCCAACCAAATCATTTCTTAACGTTAACATCGCGCTATCTCGTTTTGCCTTGATTGTGTAATCAGAATGCCTAATATTTAAAGAAGTTCGTAATTAGTATTGTAGATTTCCGAAAATAACACTGTATTATCCGTACTCCTTTCCGCAGACGATCTTTTCTTTGCGTCTTTGCCTTTTCAACACATCACAAAAAATAATTAAAATAACAAAAATTCACGAAAAAAACACGAGATTAAAACACTACTCTAACTTCTTTCTTCGACGGAATCCATAGCTCTACTGACTGGCAGTACCTTTAAGAGATGAGACAATATCGGCTGGCACTAGGTCACGTGACCCGGATACTGGCTCTTGAGTGTCCACTAAACTCAAAGCAGTTTGTGTTTTGTGGCTGGCAGTAGCTACCGGACGCTGAAGTTGCCAGTACTCTACCGCATGGGGTAAGTAGAGAGACAATTACTAGCGACCACTAATGGCTAGGCCTATGGGCCGCCTCTGTTGTCCCCGTGTGTAGGGAACTTATATAGCAGTAGTGGTTAGCAACATAACTTAGTACACCTTAATAATTTCAAAGGTCACTGGTATCACTGGATAAAAACCGAAAATTTTACTACTACGATTACGCAATGAGTACGTTATTCTCTACGTAGTGACTTTTTTGTAAAAAATTTTATTGTTTTTATGCAGTAGACCTATCTTATATAAGTCAAAATTTGATACAAGCTTCAAAAAAATTGCATCACCAGAACTACCCCTTCAGCAAAATTTTTCTGAGTTATTTTGGTAATACATTTTAAAATAAAGGAATCTTGTCTCTTAAATTTTTCTTCTAAAATCGAGGGTTCTTGAGAAAATTTAAAAAATAAATTATATTCTGTAATAGTATCACAAGACTTCGCTGGTATATTCAAATACTTGCCCGACTTGACAACAAAATTAGTATTGCTTGGAAACGTCTCGACCGGAACGTCAGAGGTGTTTCCTTACAGATCTATTACTAACGGAGGAAAGTATCGAATGAAAATTCGATTGAGTATTCGATCAGATGTAGCATCGATTTCTTTTAATAACAATAAAATCAAGTCTGGCAGATACGATTATTATTGTAATTCATAAATGTACAATTATATAAATTAACCTAGTTACTGCTAGTTTGTCAGGTGACATCTAAGTAGTCTATATATTGTCATTAAGTAATAAAATGAACTAATCACCAAACGACTATACAGCGCTGCGTATATTGGTAAACATGTTTACAGAATAACTTGTGATTGGTTCAAATTTTGAGAAACATGTGATTAAATTAACGTTGACACAAACTGTATATCAATCTGCGACCAAACTGATCTGGACGTTAGGTAACATGCTGTATAGCTGTGTCTTCACCAATTAGTAATTCAAATTCTTCTACTTAAGGAAAGTGTTTGTTAATATTGTAAATGAGGAACGTTACTCGTTTCAGTTTCTACGTCAATAGAACTGTTCAGAGAACGATTTGGAATTATTGAGGATAATCATGAAGACTGAGGCAATTTTTGAATTATTTTAATTTATTTTAATGCTGTCTCAACTTTGAAATTTTAAAACGTATATTAAAAGTAAGAATTATACAAATAACACTAGATCGAGATATATCGTTGAACAATTACATGAATCTTCGATTGTTTCAAATTTTTAAATAACATCGATTTTACAGTTGCAGAAATCTAAGTAATTCAAAATGGTCTTTATTTAAATTCACATAAATAGGCTGAATTTTAAAATTATTATTGTCCAAAATTTTATGTCCCACACTATGAACAGGCTGTTTTGTAGTGTTTTGAGAATTACTGTAGGAACTTTGACTGTGATTAAATAGTCAGACGTATAGAAAACTTTCAGTAGAACGAATGTGGCACAATGTGATCGGAGATAACAGCTGCATAGCCTTAGATCTACATTCTTAATTGAATTTGTTAAAGAAATAGCTTTTAGTACATTTGAGCAATGATAAACATCTCTAAGGAAATCTCCTAACTTGAGGAACATGGAAGAACTCATTAGAAGATTTGTTGTTGTTATTTTCACCATATTTAATTTGAATTCTTTATTCAAAATGTATTTTCAAAATAGAATATCAAATAAGCACAGATATTGTTGAAAACACTACTTATTGTTCAAATTTTATTACAAACGCTCGACTTATGGTACAATTGTGTAGGTACACAATAATTCTTAGGGTTTTGAAATGTGCATCACCAAGGAGTAAGGCTGGTCCCTTTTACTTATTTCGGTAAAAATGATTCTTTAGTTGCCGCACTATTAACAGCTGTTTTTGTGTTTTAGAAATTACTATACTTGACTTTTATAAGTCAGCTATACTAGAATGTTCTAATTCTACGGAGATGGAAGAGTATTAGGCACATTTTAAATTACTTTGGAGATTGCTTTTTAATTTTGGATAATTAACGGAAAAATGTAATCCTGGGAACTCATTGTAAAGTTCTGTCGGTGATATTGGAACCACTTATTTAATTGTTATCAAAATATTTTCTGTAGATATGAAGTATAGTTTCCTGAAAACTTCTTAATTTCTGAATTTTTAATACGCTCATTATCGGTAAAATTTGTGTGGTAAACATATGTTTTATCCAATTGCACTGGCCCAGTATGGTCTTTACTCGGTTTTGTATACAGTCTTTGATTGTCACTTCACAAAGCTTTTTGGTAATTATATGAAATCTAGTAAAAAGTCCACTTTTATACTTACTAGAATGTTCTCTCGTGATGGAACAGTAGTAGGCCAATATCGAATATCATATCTGAGGAACCTTCAATTAATTTCAAATGTAATCTCTACTTTATTGTTCTTCGGGGTATATTCGGAATAATATTCAAGACCAGTTGCTTCTGTAGCTCATCTTTGATCGTTTTTGACTTTTAATTCTGCAGTAACAAATGTAAATTGGTTAAGAAATTTATCAATATCTGCCTACTGTTTTATAGTTAAACAGATGTCTTGCCCTACATTATTGAACATTAGCATGAAATCTAGTAAAAGTGATGTTAAAATACCTTCACATGTAACTCCTTTACATGGGTCACATTTTTCCATATCTGAACACCGTACTAAGGCAGTGATACATTAAAGCTATCAAAGTTTATCGAATAATTTTTAATAAGACCAATTGCTAATTTATGACTAACATGATTTCTACCTTAATTTAGTAAGCAATAATGTAAATTATAAATGTAAATTTACTTGTGCCATTATAAATTAAAATCATATTACATTAACATGTAATTTAAAAGTGGTACCATTACTTCTTCCTATTACATGGGTCCAATTTTCAATACAACTAAGGCATAATTAAACGTCTAAGGCAGAAACCATTTAATAACGATCAAAATAAATAAAGACCGCTAATTATAAATATTTTCTTAATAATTTACCTGTTATTGAAACAACAATTATTACGATTATATTAGATGTCATTTAAAAGTTCGCCAATGATCTTATTAATGCAAGAATTTCGGAGATATCAACTATGCTCATAATACTAATGTCAATCATATCCATCAAGTTCAAAAATAAATTAAACTCCATAATTACTTTTAAGTTCATATATGTGCATTTGAAGACTAAAATATACATTATAGAATCTAAAATTACCGTTATCGTTATCAGTAGAAATGAAAATTTAAATGCATAAACGTTGACATTTACGCCCAACACACGGTTTATACTTAAAAATAAGTATTTGACCAATTTAAATCCAACAAAGAGATTAAATATTTGTGACTAGAAACTGAATTGTTAGCTACATTCGAAAATAAACGCTTTACTACTATTTGCGGGTTCCATAATGTTTACTACAGGTTATCCGTGATTCCATATCCACGTTTGCCGATGTATCTTCGAATGAGAACTGTTAATTATGCAACGTGTCGGCCAAATCAAACTAGGCCATTATTACAACACCTTATACTCCTTGACAGGATTCACACAAAACTGAAATCGTTTATCTTCCTTCTGGTCGTAAGTGTGTACACGTTTGCTCCTAAAGTACGTATAATGCTAAGGTGTGAAGCCAACACGTGAATTCCGGTTAAACGTGAATAAAGTTGAATTCAGCAGGAAAGATCTTAATCTTGCTAACCAGAATGCGTCCAACTGAACACAGTTCTATCATGCACCTATCATCAGTAGTAGCAACACGTGGAATATTCCAGGAAACCTATAGAAACACGCACGCACGCACGACGCACGCACACACACGACGCACGACACACACGTTACACACTACAGGACACACACGCACGACTCACTACGCACACGCACGCACGAGACGCACGCACACGCACACGCACACCAGACCACACGACACACGCACACGCAAACGACACAGCACACGCACACACGCACACGCACACGCACGCACTACCACGCACGCACACACACGCACACACACAGCACACACAGCACACACCACACACACACACCACACACACACACACACACACACACACACACACACACACACGCACCACACACACACGCACCACACACACCACACACACACACAC
>JARFJB010002231.1:9130000-9205000 GCA_036346205.1 Vesta saturnalis | reverse complement strand
TATATATATATATATATATATATATATATATATATATATATATATATATATATATATATATATATATATATATATATATATATATACAGTCGACAGTAACTTGCTTATTTTGAATGTCACACCTGTATATTATTAAATGTTCGGATTCTAAGATAAATTCTGAATACATTTCATGTATAATGTCCTATACTAAAGTCCAGCCGATTTTGACACATTAAACATTTTATGTCAAAAATGACGTTTGCAGACCCGTAGATAATTATTAGTTTTTCCTATACGGCTGCCTTTGTTACCCAATTTGAGTTTGTTCCCTTATTGAACATGACTTACTTTAGCAGACTTCGTATAATATTTCCACCGTTAATAATATAGGTTGCTAAAAAAATAACAATAAAAATAAAAATAAAAAACTGTCAAAAGTTAATTTTTTCAAATGGAAACTCCCTATTTTTACAATTTTATCTTATTGACTGTGTTAAACGTTAAGAAACAATGAAGTATCAAACAAGCCACCCTGTTAAAAATTGTCAATAATCATACCGAAAAGATTAAATTATACCAACGAAGATTTTTTAAATCTATTTATTATTTACGGACAATGGGATAGAGTTATTTCAAGAACATGTGATACATTTGCGATTCGATATCCAAAAAAAACAGAAGCCATTACCAAAAACTGTAAAACGAATTATTGAAAACTTCAAGAGGTTTCGATCCGTTAGGACAAAAGTGCAGAGAAATAAACCAGTTGTTAACAGTAAAAATAATATTATAGAAATCGTAAATAAGAAACAGAAAAGTTACAAAATTTATTTTAATAAATGTTCAAATTGACGCCCTTGAACTTACAGACATTTTTCACACTTAAGCAGCAATTCTTCATGGGTGGCCCTTCTAATTGACTGAGGATTAAGCTCATCAAATGCTGTTCTAACTCACCGCATGTACTCATCCATGGTGGTTACTACTGTGTTATAAACGTTATTTTTCATTGTTCCCCAAATAAAGAAATCCAGTACTGTTGAATCTGGGGAGCGGGGTGGTCAAAGATTTGGCCCATTATTGGCAATCCATTGATCATAAAATAAGTATTGAAGATGATTGTTCACTGCGTGACTATTATGCAGGGGCGCATCGTGTTGATAAAATAGATTTCTATGATCAGCAAGTGGCAAGTTGTCTAAATGGTTAACTTCAATATTGCGCAAGACGTTAAGATAGCGCTCACCTACAAGTTAATAAACATGTTTTATATGTAAAAGAATTCATTAGTGCCTAACTTACCGTTTAAATTGTCATTATAGAATTTTAGGGCCACGACGTCGTCATTTCTTATGGCACAGTAGACGTTAAATTGCCAGGATTCTTGAAAATTTTATTCTCTAAATGGATGTACATTTACATCGCTCCAATAAAATTGACTTTTGACAGTTTTTTCAATTTTAATTTATTATTTTTTGAGTACCCTGTGTTATTAACGGTGGAAACATTATAAGAAGTCTGCTAAAGTAAGTCATGTTCAATAAAGAAAAAAAAACAGAAACTCAAATTGGGTAACAAAGGCAGCCGTATAGGAGAAATTAATAATTATTTACGGGTCTTCAAACGTCATAAAACGCTTAATACGTCAAAAACGGCTGGATTTAGGTATCATTATACATGAAATGTATTAAGAATTTACCGTAGAATCCGAAAATTTAATAATACACAGGGTGTCCCATTTAAAATAACCAATTATCGACTTCCGGTACAACCGGAAGTGCCGTCATCTTGAAAATATTTTAGCCGTATGTCCACCATTAACATTGGTACACTACCACATTTTCAGACTTTTTTATAATTGTAGTTTTCTCATAGTCGATCGATGCCATATATATATATATATATATATATATATATATATATATATATGGTCGAGGAACCTGTATGCCAGCTCGTAGTCACCGATAATCCCTCGATTTTTCATTTTGGGGATTCATGAAAAATGATGTTTATTCTGTAGAAACACATAATGAAGGGCAACTATGGATAAGAATTATGGAATCCGCAGATAGATTCCGTAATAACCCAGGAATATGTCAAAGATGCTGTTAATCCTTAGGAAGAAGAATTGAAAAATGTATTAAAGGACAACAATTTGAACATCTTCTAAAAGTTTAATGTTTTTTTTTAATCACTGCCCTTCATTGTTGCTATTAAAATTTAATTGTTGAAGTATTATGTCATTGTTTTTGCAAATAAGTTACTTTGGCGCTTTTGGATAATTTGCATGCATCGGATGCATTTTTCTCGTAAACCGTTGGTTCTAGCGACTTCAATAAGGTATAGCTTTCTGAAGAAGAAAAGATGGGAAAACAAATTTTTCCAGTCGAAAATGACATACAGTTTAAGGCAAAAAAGTTAGGACCGATCCAAACAAGCTGGAAACTTGTATGTGGCGCCCTCTATCACTAATAAAAGAACTAAGGTGAATTCTGCGTGATAAAAACCCCTGTATACAAAATTTCGTCAGCTTATTACATCATTGTAAAAAGATATTAAAAAAAAAAAAAAATAATTAAACTTCAACACCCTAGATCTTTTAAACGAAGGCGTTGCGGACCTAAGTTCATAGGAAGTTTTTTTCTTATTTTAGTGTCCTCTATCGTGTGGCACTATGCATGGCACTTTTTCTATGTCACCTGTATATATATATATATATATATATATATATATATATATATATATATATATATATATATATATATATATATATAGTATATATATATATATATATATATGTATATCATATATATATATATATATATATATATATATATATATATATATATATATATATATATATATATTATATAACAGATCCGACAACAAGAGCGCCTTCTTATATCTTCCGTTTCATATAAGCTAGATTAATAAAATTGGGGATAGGGTTATAATTTAGTTGTGTACATATTTTAAAATTATTCACGTGTATACAGGTTGTTTATTTAAAGATGACCAAACCATAATAAAAAAAATTTAAATGAAACACACTGTATATTATTACTTTTTTGAATTCTACACATTGTTCCTTACAAATTCGCAATATATTTCCCTATCCCTAAATATAGCCGTTTTTGAGTTATGTCGATTTTTATAAAAAAATTACAGAGATAGGTTTGAAAATGTACCTCCTTAACCGTTGAAAAACAAAGGCTATCTAATTTATATCAGAACAAGTACACAGATAGAGCTTTTTTATAATGCAACGAAAATGTCATAATTGCATACAGGGTGTTTACAATTGACTTGCCAATCAGACATTATTCCAACTAGTAAAAGTTTACTTTTTCAAATAGAACATCCTGTATCTTATTCCGTTTTTGGTTTCTACTTATTAACCCTTATCATTTCGATATACAATTTCCTATCCCTAAATATAGCGGTTTCCGAATTATTTTCAATTTTTCAAAATGTATAAGATTATTGGAACATTTTTTTAAATCCATGGCCTCGTATAAATAGAAAAAAAACAGTGGAAAACAATTGTATTGCAAATTAAAAACGCAACAGAAACTAATACACTATAATTATTAAAATTATTTCTAAAATTCAAAACTAATAAAAAAAATAATAAAATAATTTAACGCTAATCATTAGCGATAATGATTTATAATAATTGTTCAAAATGTTGTCCGTTTTCTCGGATGCAAACCTGAAGTCGATCTTTAAAAATTGTTCAACTCTACGCAACAACTCAGGAGTAATGCTATGAAAGCCTGTGTTATACGATTACGCATATCTTCGGCAGTGGTTGGTGGTTCCTATAGACAATACTTTTATGTATCCCCATAAAAGAAATCTATTCTTGTCAGATCAGGGGACCTAGCTGCCACCTCACAGGTTCATTTCGCCCAATTCATTTATTTGGAAAGACTCTATTGAGATAATCTCCTACATCTGCATAGTAGTGAGCAGGAGCGTCATCATATTGATACCACATTGTGGCTCTAGTATCAAGAGTAATATTTTCTAATAAGCCCGGTAAATCGTTACGCAAAAAGTTACGGTACTTGTCACCATTTAAGTGTCCATAAAAAAAGAATGAGCCGATGACACAATCCCCAACGATGGCACCCCAGACACTTAAAGACCGCTTATGTTGATTATCAACTTGTCTTAATAAATGTGGATTTTCTGAGGAATAATAATGAAAATTATGTGTATTAACAAATCCATTCTTATGAAATGCTGATTCGTCTGTCCATATAATATTATGAAAAAATGTGGGTTTTGAGTAATTTTTTCTCTAGCCCAGTTACAAAATCTTACTCGATGATGGAAGTCTGCATCGCTCAATTCTTGGTGTAACTGAATATGATAGGGATGTAAGCGATTCTTCTTTAAAAGACGGCCTACTGATCTCTCACTTATACCAACTATTTCACTTATGTCCTTTTGGCTTCTGTGATGATCCTCTTCGATGGCGATAAGAACCCTCAATTCACTATCTTCATTTGTAGAAGGTTTAACACGTTCATGTTTGGAGTAATTGGCACATGAAGTTGCAATAAATCTACTCATAACTTTCTGAAACGATCTTGCGTTTGGATGTCTTCTATCTGCATATCTTTCAGCATAAATTCTGCTGGCCAATAAACAGTTTCTTTCTGCAGCACCCAACACGAATATCATATCAACTAACTCATTTTGTGTAAAATTCATTTTATAAAAATCTTGATTACTAACAATAACATTCGTAAATGGTTAACTACAGTTTTATTTATTTACGTCAAACATTCAATTTTTATAAAAAGCACACTTGATTTTAGAATTTTACTTGAAATTGAAGTAAATATTTGCAAAATTCTTGTTAACATGCAATGCCTCCAGTACAAAAATTGTAATTAGTCTTCTATCATAATATATTAGTTTCTGTTGCGTTTTTTAATGGATAATACAATTGATGTTCTTTTTTATCTATACGAGGCCATAGATTTAAAAATGTCTCAATAATCTTATACATTCTGAAAAATTGAAAATAATTCGGAAACGGCTATATTTAGGGATAGGGAGTTGTATGGCGAACTGATAAGGGTTAATATGTAGAAACCAAAAATGTAATAATATACAGGGTGTTTTATTTGAAAAAGTACACTTTTACTAGTTCGAATAATGGTTGATTGGCAAGTCAATTATAAGCACCCTGTATGCAATTATGTCATTTTCTTTACATTAAAAGGAAGCTCTATCTGTGTACTTATTCTCATATAAATTAGATAACTTTTATTTTTCAACAGTTAAGGAGGTACATTTTCAAAGCAAACTGTAATAATATACAGGGTGTCCCATTTAAATTTTTTTATAATAATTTGGTCCTCTTTAAATAAATAACTTGTATTCGCGTGAATAATTTTAAAATATGCACACAACTAAACTAACATTCCAAATTTTATTAATCTAGCTTATATAAAACGGAAGATATAGAAGAAAGCGCTCTTGTTGCCGGATCCTGTATATATATATATATATATATATATATATATATATATATATATATATATATATATATATATATATATATATATATATATATTCATTCTTCTGTAATTTTGTAGTTCGGGTATTCGGTTTTTATTATTTTTTCTGTAATACGTTGAATTTGTTCCTCTGCTTTGAATTTTCGAGATGAGATGGATTCTTCTCGAAAATTTGATAATTGTTCCAATTTTGCAATAGTCTTGGATAGATTATGTTACTCAGTTGTAAATAAACATCTATTAACCGTTTGTTTGTTTTATCCAACTCTCTCCTGGTATCGTGGATTGAAATCTCTTAGTTGTGTGTTATTACTGGAATAAAGACACTATTAGGTCCTTATATGAATTTATGCCGGGATTAAAACAGCTGCTTTGCTCCCTTGATGCATAAATAACTATTTAGTGCCCGTTTTCACGTTTTCATAGATGCAGAATCCATAATGGGTATATAAATAAATTTGATTATAGTGTGTTTGGCATGACATTCTATTTTAATTTGTTGTTTTGGCCGTTCCCAGTACTTTTATGCCACCTTCTCATCGACAAATGTATTGTATAGTGTTGTAACTGTATAAATATTTATTATCAAGAAACTCAACGCACAATTTATTGGACTATCCTAAAAAGTCATAAAATATTTAAACGAAACGAAATTTTACATGATGCATAAGGCAAAAAATAAAATCTTTATAAATGATTTATGTTTAAAAAGTTAGGTAGTTGACCAAAATATAGAAATCTTGAAAGCTAGTTTAGAAAGCAAACTTTAAACTTCGAGTTTTAAATTTTAATAAAGGAGGATGTTGAAATTTTGTCAAATGTTTTGTAACGACTTAATTTTGTATCGTGTAATTCATGATTTACAGAATTAAACTAAAGGAATAAAAATATATTTGCTTTAATTCTTTTATAACTTTGGATTCCGACAGCTTTAATAGGACTTATGGACTTAAGTCGCTATGGCTAAAATATCAATGCACATATTGAATGAGTGTTCATAATAGGATTAATTGAATACGAAATCCGCTATATTATTGACTTTGTCAATTTTATACAATAGTATATCATATCCTATTTCGAATTCGTCAGTATATAATACTTTTATGTGCCAATGAATTAGATATAATGCGAATTGTTTCATTTGTATCATCCGGTTACATACATAAGTGTAGACGCTCATCTCTGTTTAGGAATTAAGAACGCGTAATAACGAGAGCAACAAAATCACACATTACATAAATCCAAGATAACGCAATTACCGTGAGTAACTAACTAAAGTATGAACAACTAACTTCAACATCAACATCATATAATCAATAGCTGTGGCGTACCCGTGTAAGCCAGATTCTAAGTAGTTTATGTAGATGATGTAACTTTATACAAGTGATATATTCAACGTCGTGACGCCTCAAGTAAATAACTTATATGTGAGGTTAATGAAACAGTATACCCGGTGTCATGTATAAGAACGATTTTAACTATACCGCATTACAGAAAGGAATATTAATTTTAGACTCCTAATAATTAGATGTCTTAATAATAAACAGCGTAGGCATTAATAACTACTTCTATTGCAATATTAAACAGTGTTATGTTTTAAAATTCAATGAAGGCATATCTTAGATGAGCCGAATGAAACCTGCAAAGGAACTATTCTACATGTAGCAACTCTTACGTCTCAGTTTACGCCTCGTTCTTTTCGCTAATGCACATGCAACAAGAGTTTTGTAATATGCACTATTGATCTTTAATTATGTTCAGCCAATAATTAATTATTCAAATTATTGACATAACCTTTAGGCAAACATATTTAATAGTACAGATATGCCAACGATATTATGTTATAATCGAGTTTTATATACACAAAAGAGAAAGTTTTCTGGACAATACATAAGTAAATAGAGGACGTAAGTAGTACTGGGTCGCCGCCATCTTGGATTTTCTGGGGAAAACCCACTTTTCACTTTTTTATACGCCCACGTGGGAGACCGTATTTTCTACCCCTATGGTTTCTTTTCGGAGGCCTTTTTCAACCCTTGATGGGATTTTCATCCCTAATTAAGGCCTTTTTGTTTTTACTCGCTTACTTGAGGGGCGTATTTTTTTACCCCTAATTATTTTTTACACACCCACGTGTAGGACGTGTTTTTTCAACCCTAATTATTTTTACTCGCTCACGTGTGAGACCGTATTTTCTACCCTATGGTTTCTTTTCGAGGGGTCAACCCTAATTAGAATCTTTTTTGCTCATGCTCACGTGAGGGGCTGGGGTTGGTCCTGCTGCTGGGGGCGGGACCTGGAGCTGGTCTTAGGGTTATTTTGATGGTCATCTAATTAAGGTCCTTTTGGCTATATTAAGAGCAGTGCTCCTGGAGGTTAGGCAAACGCACACGCATACAATGTCGGAAATTGCATAATTAATAAGATATTATTATTAAAATTATCGATCCTATTGCTTTAAAATGGTCATATGCTATTGGATGATCTTTTACCAATACGAGAAAACGTTGTATTTCTAATAAGGAGGTTCTCATAAGACACGTGTAGGGCATCGCAACTTGTTCTCAGGCCTTCGCCCCCAGGCCGGAGATGGTATGGGAACCTAACCCTATAAGACAAGTGTAGAGCTTAGCCCCCTATCGTGGCCCCCTTGGTGCAATTGTATGAGGGTTCTAACTTAATCTTACAGCTGTAGGCCTTCGCCCCGTCATACAAAATTGTATTCTAATAAGGAGGTTCTTGTAAGACAGGACTTGTATCAGGGTCTACGCCCTGGCCCCTTTGAGTAAAAATTGATTTTAGTGCCATCTAGTGGCGTGTAGACTAATGAACATTTTCTGTAATAGAAGTTGATAATGCACACCTCTCTCTTGCTCTATCTTGTTTCTCTCACCCTCTCTCTTTCGGCTCTTTCTCACACACAAACAAATCAATTAATTAATCAATCTAAAACAAATCACGCTCGAACACCAGATCAATCTCAATCAATCAATCGAAATTATGTCTTACAGTTTGCGGAAACCAGATTACAGTTCAAACTGAATACATTAAAGTCTAATTAAATATGACGTGAAATAATAAATAATTTCTACCCTAATGCAATGATGCTTTATGTATAGGCAGATTCTCCAAACAGTCACCACCTATACATGCGGAACATTATATCTGATTTATTTGCATGTTCAATTACATACACACAAAATTGTTTCATTGTAACCGTTCATTAACAGTTGTAAAAACCCATTAAAAAGACTGGAAAGTAATAATTACTTATATATATATATATATATATATATATATATATATATATATATATATATATATATAACATAGAGTTAAATTAAATTAACATGTTTTTAAGAATATCAAACTGATATAATGGAAATAAAAGGCAAAAGGTTTCAATGGTTTATTATTATACGCAAATTAACAATAACTACAAGTTTAAAATCCACGAATACGTACCAGCTATTTGAGAGTTGATCTTATGACGTCCTCCTATAAGAGTAATAATCAAACTCAATACATTAAAGTCTAATTAAATATGACGTGAAATAATAAATAATATCTACCCTAATGCAATGATGCTTTATGTATAGGCAGATTCTCCAAACAGTCACCACCTGTACATTCGGAACATTATATCTGATTTATTTGCATGTTCAATTACATACACACAAAATTGTTTCATTATAACCGTTCATTAACAGTTGTAAAAACCCATTAAAAAGACTGGAAAGTAATAATTACTTATATATAACAGAGTTAAATTAAATTAACATGTTTTTAAGAATATCAAACTGATATAATGGAAACAAAAGGCAAAAGGTTTCAATGGTTTATTATTATACGCAAATTAACAATAACTACAAGTTTAAAATCCACGAATACGTACCAGCTATTTGAGAGTTGATCTTATGACGTCATCCTATAAGAGTAATAATACATTTTAAAAATCTTTATCGACATTTTTTGTTAGCAATATCAGGTAAGAACATATATTAAAAATAATACGCTTACCTTTAGAAGTGTTTTTTCCTTCAGCTGTACCTATGGTACAGCTGAAGGAAAAAACACTTCTAAAGGTAAGCGTTGAACTGAAATATTTTTTATACAACGTGCCTACATATAATCATACTAAACACGATTTATGAAATGGTTGGATATAAACTGACTATTACATACCGATCATTAACTAATTTAGAAAGTAATACACAAAACCTGAATACTGCTACTCGTATTTTCCCTTTCTCTTAAAAATAATTCATAACAAATCGGTTTGAAAAATATTCATACTGTACATACGGACACACAAATTGTTTTTTTTTTATAAAAAAAACCACATTAAGAGTTGGAATGTGTGCAACATACGGTTTTAAACTGACCATGTATTTTCCCATATTATTTTTTTATTAGAATTTTTAAATTTTTATTACCATGATTGTTATTAAAATTATCACATCTCCATTAGTGATCATTTTGATATAAAAAGGGATGCCTAAAATTTACCATTGCATTTTCAATTTTGATAAAACATAATCTCGTTTTGAGGAAACGACCTTCAAAACAATCAATCAATCCAGATACATAAGAATGCTTTAATTATATCCATTTAAATAGCGAAATAAATAAATTCAAGATGTATCTGAAAATGACTTCTATCAAAAAAGGTTGTGTCTTTTTAAAAAACCTTAGATTTTTATAAAACAAGACCAAACGTCCTAGTCGTTATTGAAATGTTCAACCATCCATGTACAGTATACATTGCAATAACAAATATAATTCAGCTCATTACTTTAAAATAAATGTATAATTAAGAGATGGTTGGTTTACATCAGAATGTTATTTGTTAACATGCAATTTAAACATGCGTTGAATAAGCAGTCTTGCTCGCTTATATGTTTTATTTACACAGACCTTTTGAGATTTTTATGTCAAGGGCCCACGACAAGGGGAAAGACCTGAGCGCAAGTTCCTAGGAACTGTATGTAGTTTTGAAAATATACAGCTACGTGGAACTATGATCAATCTCTATTACAGAAAAAACGCCTGTTAGCTCATAAACCACTAGATGGCGCCACAAACAAGCTCAAACTTCCAGCCAACCGGTCACGATAGACGTGAGAGACGAAAGGGACAAGAGAACGAGGGGATGGGAGAGGAAAGCCACGTTCAAGTTCCAACGCTTTTGCTTTTGTATTAATTCCAATAAGATTGATAGAAACTGGCCTCTTAAATATACAAATTATAAACAAACCCGAAAGTCCATTCCGAAAACAAGATTATTAATAAAAAATTGAAAGAAAACTTAACGTTTAAAAAATATATTTAAACAATACATAATTTATTTATTTAATTTAATTACATTCTTATCAGTCTTCTGCTTTTTACGACTGTAATTCGTCACTATCGTTATGGTCTTGAGATTCGTCCTTTCCCTCTATCTCATCAGTCTTCTTCTTCTGTGAATCATCATTATCATCATGAGTGTGAGATACATTCACCTCATCCACTTCATTGTTTTCATCATCAGCTTGAACCGTTATATTGTAGTAGTTTACTAACAAATCCCTGAAATCTCTAATGTCCTCTGATGTTGGTTCATAAACAGGAGAATACATTATAATAATAATGCTTACTCGTTGGAGACTATATACACAGGTAAAATTTTGCGATGCAATGTTTTCATATAGGTACGAATCGCATTAACCGTACTATAGTTAGTGCGACCCAACTCCTTGACACCCAAAGATGACCGATCCTATCCGAACATTGTTGAGTACTTACACCCATTCCTCCAATATAATTTAAATAAAATCAAATAAACAAGTTTTACAACACTTTTATTTTTTACACAAAAATAGGTAACATTTTTACTCAATAGGTAATCAATTTTTACTCAAAGGGGCCAGGGCGCAGACCCTGATACAAGTCCTGTCTTACAAGAACCTCCTTATTAGAATACAATCTTGTATGATGGGGCGAAGGCCTACAGTTGTAAGATTAAGTTAGAACCCTCATACAATTGCACCAAGGGGGCCACGATAGAGGGCTAAGCTCTACACTTGTCTTATAAAGTTAGGTTCCGATACCATCTCCGGTCTGGGGGCGAAGGCCCGGGAACAAGTTGCACAGCCATACACGTGTCTTACGAAAACCTCCTTATTAGAAATACGTTTTCTCGTATAGGTAAAAGATCATCCAATAGCATATGACCATTTTAAAGCAATAGGATCGATAATTTTAATAATAATAATATCTTATTAATTATGCAATCTCCAACATTGTATGCGTGTGCGTTTGCCTAACCTCCAGGGGCACTGCTCTTAATATAGCCAAAAGGACCTTAATTAGATGACCATCAAAATAACCCTATGACCAGCTCCAGGTCCAGCCCCGCAGCAGCAGGACCAACCCCAGCCCCTCACGTGAGCATGTGCAAAAAAGACTCTAATTAGGGTTGACCCCTCGAAAAGAAACCATAGGGTAGAAAATACGGTCTCACACGTGAGCGAGTAAAAATAATTAGGGTTGAAAAAACACGTCCTACACGTGGGTGTGTAAAAAATAATTAGGGGTAAAAAAATATGCCCCTCAAGTAAGCGAGTAAAAACAAAAAGGCCTTAATTAGGGATGAAAATTCCATCAAGGGTTGAAAAAGGCCTCCGAAAAGAAACCAAAGGGGTAGAAAATACGGTCTCCCACGTGGGCGTATAAAAAAGTGAAAAATTGGGTTTCCCCAGAAAATCCAAGATGGCGGCGACGAGTGCCTTAGTACTACTGACGTACTTTTTGGGTTTATTAATATTTGCGTACCTTTCATTAAATTCTCGAATGACCGCAGAAAACAAGTACGGTTCGTTAAAATTCGCTTACTCAAAATACAGCATGAATAGACGGTCAATAAATTCTGAAAACACAAAAGTGTGAAAATATTCCAACGCCCTCATATAAACTTTCAAGTGTTTACAATTACCAAAATTGCGTACTAATAGCTAAATAATATCAAACTAATTTTGAAAATGCACTAATCAAAATATATAAGTAAACCCTAAACTGTTTGTTATTGCAATCGTTCTAACATAAGAACAAATGATGTGAACACAAAACACGACAACAAAACTGATCAAATATAGTAATTAATTACGTAATTACACTAGGAAAGCAGTGTGATTACAACATATTCATAAATTTGATTTTAATGTACCATATCTTTCAATTTTTAAATAATTATTTTACCCATGAAGATTATGTCAAGTTAACACATAAAATCCTCATACAATTAGTTGTTGTTACATCAAATAATTTTACAAAGAACCGGGCCCAGGTAATTTGGCGCCCGCGGCAAAACTGTTTGCTGGTGCCCCTGGAACTTAGTATATAAGTAACAGATAAATTAAACATGTACCCAAATTATTCTAGTCAGAAGTGTTCATTTTTAAAACAAAAAGGATAATACATTTACATAAAAATGGCAATAATAGAAATTAAACAATTAGTTTTTCATACATCTTGAGGAAATAAATACATTTTAATAAATTCTTACATTTCACAGTACCGACACGACTGTTTTGATAATGTAACGTAAACAAATTTAACATGAAATATGACAAATGATGAGAAACTGTGTCTGCGATGACATTCGTATGAGTAGAACTTTTCTCGATCTCACTTCTGCAAATGTGTCAATAAAATCATCGTAATTCAATTTGGAAGTTATTTTTTTCAATAGCAAGTGTGTAAATATTTGACAATCTCTCTTGTCCACTTGATGATCTTAGATATGTTTTTATGAGATTCAATTCACTAAATGCTCGCTCACATGTTGCTATAGTGACAGGCATGGTTAAGAATATTCGAAGTGCTGTTTGTACATTAGGATAAATATGTTCCAAAACTGTTTATTTGTTTTGTAGAATTGTTCAATATCCTGGAAGTTT
Organism: Vesta saturnalis; assembly: GCA_036346205.1. NCBI lineage: Eukaryota > Metazoa > Arthropoda > Insecta > Coleoptera > Lampyridae > Vesta > Vesta saturnalis. The sequence goes on along the minus strand of JARFJB010002231.1, from coordinate 9,191,541 downwards.
TCAAAAAGGGCATTTTCGTGAAACTTAAAACTTTCCATTTCTGATACGAATTCACTAGCATTTAAATCTCCAGAATAAATCAAAGAAAGATCGGCTACCCTTTTCTTCAATTCATCTTTGTCGGTAGAGTAAATATATTCTCCAGTTATGAAACCGAAGTCATCTCCTAATGTATGCAGCATCTTGAATCTCGTCTTGAGCTTTGCGATGATAACATCGATCAAGAAGCTCCAGTCTGATTTTTTTATTGGAATTGAATATATATGATTCATCGATTGCCAACTCTTCAGACATCCTCGGTCGTTTGGGCATGCGAGATTACTTCATGATTGGTTCTATGACAATTTTTCAAGTCATTAATGATGAAGTCGTTGTGGTAATTTTTAATTTCTTCTAATAACCCCGACAGCATTTTAGCTGTTTTCACCACATTCAGCTGTAATTCTTGTAGGGAAACGTTAACTCTGTTTTCGATAAAATAGAGTTCCAAAAATTCAAATAAATGACGAAGTCGAAATTCTTAATATTTCCCACAAGGGTTTTTGCCTGCTTTAGTGAATCGACAATCATATTTGAATTTTCTATTTTCTCTAATACTCCCACTGTTTTATCAAATTGTGCATGTAAAGCGTTAACAGCGTTAGCCTTTGAAGACCACTGAGTATCTGAAGTGCCTTTCACTGTTATTTTTATTTCTTCATTTTGTAATTCCCAAAGCGAAGGAGAAGAAACGGAAAAGTTATGTATCTGTTGAACATTGCCAAAACACGTTTACATTTGAGGCGTTGCTCTAACTGTATTAACCATAACCAAATTAATGGAGTGTGCAGATCATGGAGCAAATCGCGCTAATTCATTTTTATTGGTGATACTTGCTTGCACTCCTTTGTAATGTCCTGTCATGTTGGCTGCATTGTGCTACGATTGAGCGCGTATACCGCTCAACTTGAGTCCGTTTGCATCTAATTTCTCCACGATTGAAATGAGATCTAATTTTTTTAATGGTTTATGGCTTTAATCATTTCATCGTCTATGAATCCACCAATTTCAAATCGTTTTTCGAATGCTTTCAATTCAATGTAGCATTGCTGATGAGTTTGGGAATTTTCATATCGCAATAAATGAGGATTCAAATGCTACCAGCTGCTAAATCCACTTTTCCAAGCGCTATCTTTTCTGTTGAAAAGGAGACATGGGTAGCAAGATAGAGCGTCTCGTTCTCTACAATACAAAAGCCATTTTCTGAATACGGATTCACCATTTACCAAAACTTTTGAAAACCAACTTCTTTCAAATCTTCTATTATCAGTCATAGAGTATATATCTACGTTATCTCTATGGTCGGGACCATGTTAAACAATTCTTCTAGCGAATTCTGCATTTATAACCCATGTTGTTATTTCATTATTGAAGTCAATAAATACATCAATCACGTCGTTTTGCGCTGTTTTCGTTTGCTAAACCATTGCGAGGACTTGATAGGTGATGGCGAGGAGGCGCAGTACTTGAAGATGGTAGTCCAAGGCAAAGTGAATTATCGTTCGAAACTGTTGTGGTAGATAGCTCAGTCTCACTTGATGAAAGTGGTTTAACGATATTTGAAGCAGCAGTATCAAACTCCTCGGAAATACTTTCGATAAAATTGGATTGATCCGCAAATGGAGGTGTCTTCGCCGTTCAAAACTTGGTTATATCACTGGTATTCTCTTTTACAGCAGCTATCTTCTAGCTGGAGCGAGTCTGAATTGGCCACCAAACAACTTTTCTGGAGGTATGGTTTTAGTCTGTAATGAAATAAACGGATTACTGAATTGAAGTAACTGAAGTAAATCTTGGACTGTGTCTAGTCTATTAGGGTGCCCGTTATTTTGGGAATGTTGGATTTTTTAGCTTCCCTCCTCAAAATCAATGAGGGTATTACAGAAAGGGTAAAACTGAACCAATTTCGAAATGGGGAATGCGAATGGAACTTCTCCAGCTTCAATTTTCAACCCGTGATTAGTCTAGGAATATTGTTTTGAGAACAATATCAGTCTTAGAATATTCGTTTCGATACGGATATAGCCGAAAATCACTTTACAAATGCTTATGTCTTTCAAAAGTACGCTTATATGGTATAAGTTATACCGTACGGTTTTTTTCTCAGTTTTCACCGCAGGGATTTACATGTTAATTTGGGACCCTTGTGATATCCTACGTTCTACAAATCGTACGCTCTTGAAACTTTGCATGGTAAGTATTTCTAACAATACACACACAAAATTGTATCTAAAATATTGACATTCACAGAGGTACAGGATGTCAACATTTTCACCATGCTTAGTTTTTTATTATTGTCTCCAAAAAACAGCATTTCCATAGAAATTTGGTAAAATCATATTTCTCTAGGAAATGGAGCTAAAAATGATGAAATTTTATACCATTATGCACACAAATTATATGTGTTAGATACATCCAAACGTGACAAAATTTGTCTGCATAATCCCTACAGTGTTACCACAGGATAAGACAACATGTCCCCACCATCCCTCCCGAAAATGTCAAAACAAAACACTGCGCACAAAATTAATTTGCATACAGCCTATTTTCTTGTCCATTTAGATTTTGCTCAAAATCACTTAAATTTATAAAGTTGTCAGTTACTTTTTTATTCAAATAACCTTGAATCACGGTAATGCTCTATTTATTTTATCATCATCAATATAACACGATCGCACGCGTTTTCGGTAGTACTTAAATAAATACAACCACCCACACGACTATTCAAACGCACGAATCTACACAGACAACACATTGCGTTAGCGTCAGAATTTCCTTCATTCACCCACAGTTTTACCCCGATAGCATATTTAATTAACCGCCACGCTTTTATCCCTCCTTTCATATTTTTGAGTACGAAATTCAAAATAACCCATTGAAAACAGTCACAATTATGTATACCCGAAAATTGTCGAACGTGGTTCATTTTCAAAAGAAAACTAACCTCGCATTTTTATAGTTTCCAACACATTCCCTACACACTAAATGCCTTAACTTGTAATAATTTAAAAATGTTTACTATTGATTAACTGTCTCAAATGTGTAAGTTGTAATTTAGTACATTCCAAAATACTGAAAAGCAGTCATTTTATATTAAAAAGATTACTGAATTAATATTAAAACGTAGTTTCGATTATTAAACTCATACAATGTGATTTTAAAAAAACGTAACAGTCAAGATTACTTTACAATTGGGCTTAATGAACAGAATACAGGGTGCATTATTAAAGATGCATAATAAGTACGTAGCGTGATCCTTAAGAAAATCTAAGGCTAAAGTTAAGAATGGCAAAATTTCCTCGTGGTCTTAGTTCTTGAGATATTAGGTGTTAAAGTGTAAAAACTTCACAGCGTGGTCTTAGCATACTTCTGTTGCAGACAACACCCCTTATTACTGACAAATTGTTCCAACGACAATAATTAAGCATTAATTAAGGGTATCAAGGGTTTATTTTAGTTGCGTAAATGCTCATAATGGTCATCCTCATTTTTGGAATTAAACTTAGTAAGTTTCATTGAAATAATTTACAATTCAAAACGGAAACCTGTTTATTTTAATTAGGTTTAACTTATGTATTGTTACAAAAGCTTTTCAAAAGAGCAGTTGCTGCTTCTAAACATGTACGCTATCTTTTAGCAATGTTAGATGTCAAATTCGTAACATATTTCGATTTATCTCTTAATAAGGATGCCAGACGTTAGACATTTCAAACTTTCAAAAATGACATTAATGCCAAACCTTGTTACTTCCTGAGACGCAAGTTAAAAAAACAACCCTAGGAGAATTGAAATGTTGCGATATCTTCAAAATTTATGAGCGACAGTCTTAGCATTTTTAACAATGAATTTTGAAATAAAGCAATAATCAAAACACCTTACTTGCGTAATCAGATTGGTGCGTGCGTAGCTTGTGAGAGTTTCTCTCATCGCGCAAGTATTCGCGCAACTAACTTGAAAGGATGAGTCGAGCCAAATGACTCGTTGAATTGGCTTTACTGCAAGTTGCACAGGAGGCAAATCGAGGTAAAATACAATTGAGGAATTATGCCACCATAAAATATGTTTTTCAGAAATACCATCACTTGATGTGCTAGAAGCTGTAGAAAGTGAAAATGGCCAGCAGGAGGAGGACGCGATTCCGAAAGTGAACATAGCGATCACAATACTCACATCGAACAATCAATTAATTCCACCGAATATGAACAGTTACAATCTTCCTGTGCGTCTTGGGAAAAACAAAGTGACCAAGTGGTTTAAACATGTTCCTGTTGTTACTGGGAAAACACCGAGGCGGAATATTGTCACACAGTTACCAGGTGTCAAATCTACAGCACGTAATGCCAAATCGCCTCTTGAATGTTGGCAACTGTTTTTCTCCGATGAGGTTATTGAAGAGATTGTGAAATACACAAATATACACACAAATTTGGTTTGTCTGGGGTATATCCGTCAAACAAACCGTCCAGATACTAATGTCAACGAAATGAGGGTCCTTTTTGGCTTGTTACATATAACAGGAGTAAAAAAATGCAGCACCCAAACCTACGTGAAATGTGAGACAATGATGGGACGGCACCTGCATGTTTTCGTGCTGTCGTGTGTCTTAAACGGTTTTATCAGGTTTTGAGTGCTAATAGTGTAATAAATGACAACTTAGCGAAGATAAGACCAATATTCGACGGATTTGTACAGTGTTGTAAAAGTAAATACCAAGTTGGGGAATATGTTACCACATATGAGATGCTGGAAGCGTTCCGAGGAAGATGCCGATTCCCACAATACATAGCAAATAAATCAGCAAAATATGGAATTTAAATGTATGCGTTAGTAGATTCTCACACATTTTACACCTACAATCTGGAAATTTACTGCGGAAAACAAGCTCCTGGTTCTTACAAGGTAGGTAACAGTCCATCTTCTGTAGTTATGCGACTGGAAAAATCTATTCTGAGTAAAGGAAGAAACGTAACAGTGGATAATTACTTTGCTTCAGTGTCACTAGCCATAGATCTTGCAAGAAGTTATAGATGTGAAGAGCCGGCCGATACATAGCAGCATGTTAGAATGGGCAGATAACTGCGTCATGGTGTCTTATGTACCAAAGAAAAATGAAAGCGTTATGTTATTGTCAACAATACATGACGACGACAGCATTTATCAGGAAACAGGATTTCAAAACAAACCTGAAATAATCACATTCAGCAATGTCACTAAGGGTGCTGTTGGTGTGGTTGATGAAATAAAAGCGCTGACAATTTTTTTCTCCATTATGAACATTGCTGATATCAACAGTTTTATTACTTACTAAGTCAACAGCGGAACTATAACTGAGCAGCGACGAATTTATCTGAAAGAGCTTGCATTGCAGCTCACAATGCCCCATTTGCAAAATCGGGCGGGGATCACCAATTTACCTCTCTCTTCGTTCAACAATAAATCAAATTGCTGGAATAACATAACGATCAGCGACGGATGAGCCTGTCATCTACGTACACGTCAGGAAAAACAGAAAAGTCAAGAAAGCATGCCACGTGTTTGCGACCGATTTGTCCTGAACACATTATCCTAACGAGTTCATCTTGGGCTGCATCCAACGAAAATTTAGAAGACGATGAATGAACAATCATCTTTATATATATTTTGGTCTCTTATATTTTGGTTAAAAACTTTTTTTTTTAATTTCGTAATGGAATGTTGGTGTCTTTCTTTCGTTGTATGTTATTATATTAAACAATCAACAATAAAAGATTCTAAATAATATTCTTTTAATATTTAATCGCAAGTTTGCGCAACGTGAGAGAAAATCTCATGCGCGAGTCACGGTACAGAATGTGAGGTAGCGAGTAACAAAATGTTAAATGTATTTCTCCATTGCAACCCAAATAAATGTCCAACTTTTACTTTTATTAACTCCATAAGCAGAGGGTTAACAGAAAATTGATACTACAGTTCTTTACATGTATTTCAACAAAGAGTTATATGGTGTAAATATTATGCGCCATTAATAATATACCCTGTATAATATGAATCTAAGTTTTCTGAATGCAATCTTTGTAACACGTCCGAATCGCAGTAGGCGTCGTGCAGATTTTTAAAGGATCAGATGAAAGAGAATATACGGGGTACGTAAGTTATTATGGTTATTTACATTAGAACTGTGATGTGAACGATGATTCTCATCAAGGTGTAGATATGTAACTGGTTACAGAACAATAAAGGCAGTTCGATTTGTATCAGTGTAAAAATTCCTCTTCGAGTGAATCTCCAGAACGACATGGAAGAACCACTACGGTTTGCATCAAAGTAGGCGAACCCCATGTTCAGTAGGTCATCGGCCGCAGATTGGTTAAATATATGAATTAGTTGAAGCAAAAGTAGAATGTGCATTCCGAATGTTGAACGAGTGTAGATTCTATTTCTGTCAAAACCAAGGTTTACCAGATAGGACTTTTGGAGTTTCATCGACTTTTGATAAAAAATATAGATTAACAAGAAAACCGTTGGAAATATGTATAGGGAAAGTTATAGCGAACCGATGCAGAATAAAATTTTGCTCCGACCATCGAACAATGTACAGGGTGTCCTTTTATTTTCAAAACAAGTAAGACAGATAAACAACCTGCCAAAATTCTGCCGGCCCCACCGTGTCCACTAGAAAATCCAAAGAAACTGACTGCTCAGGTCTACTAGTAGATGCTATTCACAAATTTACACAAGAAAACACGTCTACTCCGCCCTAGACAATTTACTAAGTGCAGAGTGTCGTCGGAAGGAAAACGATCAACCAGACTAACATCATTACTATATCCCACTTAGCGATAAAGACTAGATTAAGGAAATATGTCTATACCAAGCATTCTTTAATACCAGACTACATCAAACATTTAGTTTATTCAACCCGCCTGTTCAAAAATGCAAATATTCCAATAAAATAATCGTCCTTGAAGGTTTAAACGCGTTCTACAAACATCCCGAGATAAGAGATTCACCCGGTAGTATTTTTCCTATCCACCACCACCATTTACTAACTAGATAGTCCCGAACGACTCATACCCCCTGTAAGAGAATAAATCGTTCTCGTATAAAAGCATTCAATACGAAAACACCCACACACCTGGATCTTCACCATCAAATTCCCCCTTTGAAAATAAACCCGTAAATTCAGTAGCTACATATTTCCACCGTAAGATCAGTGGTTTATCCTAAATCCGGATAGAAATTTACCAAAAAGAAATTTCATCCGAATTTAAGTTTTTACTAAAACTAATTATAGCATCATCCTGTTAATTAAATAAGTCACGTTAGAAATATTATTAAAATTTTATTAAATTAGTTGGACATAAAACTGTTAAAACGTAAGCACTCATTCAAACATAAAAATATCAACCTTTGTCTCTGAAAATATTTCAAGGAGCAATAATCTGTTATCGCGCATTTCTTAACAGTAAAATTTGTATACCAGGCAGGGACGTAGTCAAAATATTGTCTGATTTTTCTATATTTATTTTAATGTATTTTGAGTTAGATTGTCCCCTCACGTACACGCATTACCTGCACCGCTAATATTGTTTTTCTCAGCCACCGTATGGAGTCAAATACTCTATTCGGGTACTTGACTCCCGAGTAGGGTGCGGGCCGCCTGGAGTGCCCGTGTTAAGGAGCGTCCATTTATTTTTGTTTGAATAGTTTAATGTTCTTTTCGTTTTTGTTTTAATAGAGTAGAGTAACAGGGAATTTGTTTTTGTTTAGTTTAGAGTTTATATTTATATTTGACATAAAAAAATGCAACGCCGTTTTACTTGTTGTGACAATCAAAACTATATTTCTTGAGAGATGAAGTCGATTTCGGTATTGCTTTTGGTTGCAATTCTTTTGCTTTTGTGTTCTTCGTTGCATTTTGGGGCTGCGATTATGTCTAGAATGCCGCAACGTGAAAATTATCGACAACTGAGTGAATTCGACAGAGGTCGCATTATTGGCTTACGTGAAGGTGGTTTTTCATTCAGAGAAATTGCTAATCGTCTTAACCGTAATTAATCCTTTGTAGTACGGTGTTATCAAGCATGGTGTAGAGAAGGTCAAGAACGTCGTAGAGGAGGAAATGGACGGCCAAGACAGACAAATGTGGTCCAGGACCGCCATTTCCGATTAATGGCATTAACAGACCGATTCTCGAGTACAATATCAATAGCCGATCAATGGTTTGGAAACGAAGGACGTCCTCTAACTATTCGTATAGTTTACCGTCGAATTAGAGCTTTTGGCTTGCAGTCCTATCGACATCTTGCATTCGCTGACGGCTCGTCATCGACAGCAACGTTTGGAGTGGTGTACCTTGCGACTGGATTGGGACGTGGAATAGCATAGAGTGGTCTTCAGTGACGAATCCCGATTCTGCTTGGGAATGCACGATAGTCGCATGAGGGTTAGAGGTAGATGTGGAGAACGTCGCCATGTGCAGTTTTCTGTTGAGAGGAATGTGAACCAGAGACTGTGAGGGTTATGGTATGGGGTGATATTGTTGAAGCAGGTCTCAGTTGGTATTCATCCGAGCCAATATGAATTCCCACCGATATGTTGATGAAGTGGTCCTCCAGAAGCTGGAGGACCCGATTTTCCAACAGGATAATGTCCGTCCCCACATTGCAAGAGATTCTATGGAGTGCTTCGAAGAGGATAACGTCAATATCTTACCGTGGCCACCTAGATCTCCCGACATTTCGCCCATCGAACATGTGTGGGGTATGATGGGTAGAAGACTTAAGCAATTAGCCAATCCTCCTCATACACTAGAAGCTCTCTGGCATGAATTCCATATTGCCTAGGATGCAATATCTCAGGAAGAAATCGACCACCTGTTGGAATTCATGCCAAGAAGGGTGCGGGAGTGTGAAACTAATAGGGGTGGTCCAACACATTATTAATAAAAAATGCCTTTATCTTTTGTTTAATTTCTTTGAAATTTTAATCAATTACTACATTTGACTAGTTAAACATTTCGGCCAAGTTTGGTTCAAAAATTGCAACGCCAGCTTGGTGTTGCATTTTTTATGTCACATCGTATAAAAACCTTTTTCTGTTTATTCCTAAGGTAGCAATTAACCATCAATGTCGAGGTATAGCCGCGGTAAAGCGTAATAAATATAAACGTAGCTCATTAGGGCCTTACAGGAAGAGATGACTACTTATAAATTGCAAAGACTACGATTTTACCGAATACACTTCACAACCCTGATTAGCTTCCGCCGACTATCTTATTTACAATATAAAAAATCAACAGGAATCAAGGACAAAATTAATTTTGGAAGATGAATGTAAATACATTGCTGAAGAATATTTTGAAGGCCTTCAAAAAACAATTTTTTTGCGAGATAGAGTAGTTGCGGCGAAGGTGCGTAAGTAGCAGCGCTGTAGGAATTTATGTTGATAAGATATATAATACTGCATAAATCCTGTGAGTTTATTTAAGGTTGTTTCCATATGTGTTTCTCCTCCGGCCGGGGTGCGTCGTTCGTCAAAACGTTTCAGTTTCAATCACACAAAACGTACTGAGCGAATTTGCACCGGGACTCTTTTATTTGACTTCTTGAGACATGAAGTACCTCAAAATTTAATATCTTCGGATAACCATAATGCACTGTCATAGTAACTATTATACTACGCATACTCGGTAATTATAACATGTAATGTATCGTTTGAGTAGGGGTTCTTACATGTTCACAGGGTAACAATACAAATAGTTCAAGTCTAATGTTGCTACTCCTATGGTAGCAAGTTTCTTATCGGGTCGGGACGGGCGGTGTGTCAAATGATTTCAGCTTCAATAACAAAGAATGCTGGGTGAATTTGCACCTGGCTTCTCAACATTAACTGTAGATATACCTTCTGGATAAAAATTTCTAAATTTCAAACAGTAGGTGTATCAAAACTTAACATTTTTGGATCAACATGGATTCGTTCTCACAATAACTATTGCACTGTAATGGATACACTTAATGTACTATAATGGTAACTAGGATATGTAAGTTATCATTTGAATAGTGTTCTCATTACAACAATACAAATGTACACATTCATATAATAGCTCAGGTCTGGTATTTTTTCTTCTCTCGAGAATGGAACCTAGTTAGCAACACATAGTTGTTTCTAAGATTGTTTCTTCTCCAGCCAAAGCGCGCGGTTTCTGAAAATCTTTCAGATTCAATCACACAAAAAGTTCTCTGGGTACATCGGTATCGGGATCTCAGTATAACCTGAGATTTTTAAAATTTCAAATAGAAATTGCTTCAGAGTGTAATATTTCTGTATACCAATGTATGTATTGACATAGTGACAAATATAATATGCATAGAATCAATGTACTGCATTACTAACTATGGTATATGTAAGGTGTTATTTGAATAGAGTTCTTACGTGTTCACGTGTGTAATGTGTGTTTGAACGCCCTGTACATATGTACGTATTTTTTTTTCTCGCTTCTTTTTCTAGTTACTAAATTCTCGTGGATTGAAGGAGTAAATTTACGTTCTTTTAAAATTAAATTGATATATCGTTTGTTTTATACTGTATTTCGGATTAGATCTCGTCGTATTTAGTTTAAAGTGAATTTCTTTGTTAGAATTAATTTAATTAGGACCGTAATTATCATATAAATTTTCGTAAGGTTTAACATTAAAAACGCCGTTTGTTATTGAGAAATATAATTCTAAGTTGTTTTTCGTATTATGTTTCTGTTAACTTTCATTTGAGGAACGGAGCTAAGATTCTATTGCAGTAGAGTTTACCGATTCACTTTCAATTAAAAATCATTATAAGAGCAGGCAAGATTTTGCTGGATTATAATATGAACTCATTAAAGTAAAGTGTATGAATATAAGCGTTGCTTACTTGGAAAAACTTCTCTTGCAGTTTCTTGTGTGAAGGCGAAAATATGACGTAATGAGAGTATGATTAGTGTCGTTATTAAAATCAAATATGGTGTAACTGAAGAATTTTTGAATGTATGTCCTCAGCCTTGGAATGATGCCGTAAGGGCCAAGTCTCGTTTGCACTTCGTCGCATACACGAAGGTTGGTGTGTGGAGGCAGTGAAATATATACGCCCTACTTGGAGGTTAAGTGAAGCTATCGTGGAGTTTGTTTCGTTACCCTTAATTGGGGGATTATTTTGTGTCTTCTCGCCTCCCGGAGTATTTATCGTATCGGTGTCGTATAGCGACATATTCTCGTCCATGGAATTTGGGTTCAGTGTCGAATGGTGCTGGCCCTAACTCCTTTGGAGTTCTTTCGGATCAAAAGTAAACAGTTCTAGTGTTAGTTGACGGCTTCGTGTAAATGGCAAGCGCATACACACAATTATCGCTGTAAATTAGTTTAGGTGTAACCAAAATATTCGTCAAGAACTTTGTAAATATCGTTGATAAGAAGACGCCATTAAATAAATATACCGAATTTTAAGTTTGAATGAGTAAAGTTAACCAGGTAACGTTATAACAAAGTGGTTATCGTATAAAATGGTGTTTTAAATAAATGAAGAAAGAAACGAGTAAAAAGTTCTCCAAAAACAAATCGTTAAACTAACCATTCACCACAAATAATGCCTTTGACTCAATCGGAAGATTAACGTAGGGTGGTTCATTCTTTTCATTTTCTTAATTACCACAAATTTATGCTTGTTATTTCCACTTAACATCAATAAAAAAAAATTGCAATGTAACACTAATAAAAATGATCTCGGATGCCAAGTTATTTTTAATAATGCTCGGAATAACTAAACCGAGTTCTACACTAAAAATTTTATCAAAATGAAAAATAATAAAAAATATACAACTATGTTTATTAACAATTAAAATCATAGGGTTATATAAAATATATCTAAAATTCTAGTCTTATACTAATAATCATTAAATATAAACACCTGTTACTAAATATAATACTTCTTGAGAATCCCTGGTATTATAAAAAATAATGCAGAAATGCAAACCAAGGTGACGTAATCCTTGTGTCAATGTTGCGCAATATATTGCAATAACAATGCTTTTATGTTGTCAACCACACCCAAACTGGAATTTTTCTTCTAATAAATTTATCTTCTTGAAATTGAATAATGCATTTCTTGAAATTTCCAATAAAAAATTGCAATCATAAAATGAAAGCGTACGCAACAGTAAAATTAAATGCGTACTTAAAATGTAATTAAAGTGTAAATCAAAGTAAAAATAAAAGTAAAAGTAAAGTGCCTGAAAAGAGCAAATGTTTTAATTTTTAGTATAATGCGTTAAAATATCTTACCATCAAATCAATGGCACTTTCACTCAATTTAGGTGGAAAACCCAAAAAAGCTTCCTACTCAACATAAGGTTCATTAAGTACTAAAATTGACGCCTAGAATCTCAGACGATGATGAAGCCGTGCGCGAAAAATTTGCGCAAAGAATTAAGTCAACGATGACGCATTACGCGAACAGATTTGAGCAGAAAAATAATTTAAAGGGGGAGTATAAAAAGTTACACCAAAATGCAAATTAAGTTGCCTACCTCATAGCTATAATGCAAAAATAATTAAAATTTTCCTATATTTACAACTGAACGAACGAAAGACCTAAATTACGGTATATTTGAATACAACTCCAAATGGGTTGTTACAACGTTTTGTAAATAGTTGCGCATTTACGTTGAATCAAATGAAGAATTAGTTAACTTAGGTTTGGTTGAAGTAACTGTTGTAAATTAAGTTCGAGTAAATAAGCGTACCGTAGTAGCCAACTGTCGAATTATTCAGTACCCGATGGACCTACTGTCCGACCGATTATCGTAGTTCGGAGGAGGAAGAACATCTCTTTGTTGTTGGAGTTATGTAAGGTAACGTTTATTTTTTTTATGTTTGGTGAAAGTGTAATTAAAAATTATAATATAATCCTGAGAAATCTTCATATTCAATGCGTATTAGTATGAAAGGTACCGATTATCATAAAACATGTTTTAAGATATGTCTTGTTATAAACGAATACGTTTTTTTTTAAATTACATATTTACTTTTGAACTTATCCGTTCATAACGAAACTTTTAATAATTTAAGATTAGTCAAGTTGCTTTGTTATGTGTGAATCCTTGCGATATTGCAGGCTCAGATTCCATAAATATAAGTAATTTGACTGTAATCTCATAATTTTTAGAATTTACAACTTTTCAACATACATTGTTAAAAATTACTAGGGTGTGTTTCGGTTGTTGTTAATAGTTTCACCTAATATTACTTATACTAATAATAAATAGATTTCGTGCCTTCAGCTCATGTCTGTCAGTGATTAAATGGGCCAGGTTCTTAAACTTTGATTTGCTTTAATTAGAAAATGTATGTGTGGTTAGATATATTCGCTTTACAAAAAAATGTAACTTATTTTATGGAAAACAAGTAAACCGTAAAAGTAATAAATGTAAAATTGAAAACAATAACAAGGTTTATTATAAAATCTTTAACTCAAGTTATAAAAGTACAAAATCTTAATGTTAATGTTCGTAACTTAAAAAAATACCTTATACTAAAAATTAGAAATTAAATACCTGTTTTTGGATGTCACTGGTATACTGTTACGGATAAATGCTGACAAAGCCACGCTTTAAATTTTGGTTGTGCAATTAATCTTGAAATGGATATTTAATAGAGTTTTGATATTCGTTGATCCCAAATGAATGAATTCTTTTACAAAAAGCCGAACTTGGTTGATTTAAATGGGTTAATGTACCATTTATTTATAATTTTCTTCATAGCAACAAACATCTATTGCGTCATCCTCGTTAAATTGAAACGTAATAATACAATGAAATTACGTAATAGGAAAATTTAATGTAATAAAAGTAAAAAAAAAGTGTAAAAAGTGCCTAAAAGGATAAAATAATAACAAAGAAAAATATTTAATTACTCTTACCGTTAAATTAACGACACTTTTAATAAAATACTCAAGAACAAAATGGAAGCTTCTTGCTTTCATATCGTAAAAACGACTCCCAAAAAGATGTCTGCGCATGAACTCAATGTGCAAGACGAAATGCGTAATAACTTTAAAATATCTAAACGTATATTTTCAGCCACTAAGGTATGCAATGTTGAAAAAAATCAACGAAGTTCCTAAATTATGGTATATTTTTAACACAACTCAAAAAGGTTTATTATAACGTAAAGCCAAAATTTACATCGATTAGGGCTTGTATCTCGATAGCTCAGTTGGTTAGAGTGGTACTCTAGCAAAGTGCATGTCAGGTTCAAATTGCAGGTAAACTTTTATTTATGTATTTAATAAAATTAATAATAATTTTATTGTTTTAAAATATGTTATGATTCTAATACAAAACATATAATTATCTTTAATCTGTTTAGTACTGTTATACTGCGTCATTACACATACCTTTTTAATTCCTAAAATATTCATTAAATTTTTTGGTTAAATAATTATGTATTTTAATTGAACACATTTACGTAAACTAGTTTGGAAACATTAACGTTAAAATAATAATACAGTAACTTAGTAACAATTAATGCATAATTACGTTACTTCCGTAAATGTATTATCTTTCTATAGAAAAAAAAGGTTTTAAGACCACAAATCTATCGGTTATAGAACAACAGGAAGTTACTTATTTTAACAAATTTAGAGCAAACTTATCTTAAATAACAGATAAATTGATTTCAGTTTGTAATAAAGATGTTATTTGTAAAATTAACGTTTTTAATCTATCTACTAAATAGGTTTATGTATAATGCCTCAAGGAAGTATGTTAGATTGTTGACCAGTATCCCAATTTGTTTTTGCTTCATAAGTATATGTACACTTATGTTGAAAAATAAATTAAATGTATTTCAGCACAAACCGTATTTTTACACGTCCATGGGACATAACCTGAAATAATTATGATTAAATAAATAAATAAATTGTACAAAATACGTTCGCATTTGAATTAAACCATGGCAATTATCATACTTTTCTTTGAAAATGTAAATATCTACCCAGTAGTTTAAATAATTGTGAATACAATAAATTTTAACACAACTTAAATCGGAAAATGTAAACTTTCACGATTATCACACATAATTAGGATACTTATCTTTTAGGTATTAAATAGTATATCTTTATATAAATTTATACGTTACGATAACAATTACACTTATTGTCCTCAGTAATTTCAGAATTACTCAAGATGTCAAAATAAATGTTTGCGTTTTCATATTTCATAAATTTTTTTTACCTTTCTCGAATAGTGCTTAGAGATATTATCATTTACTGAGGACCTTTAATACCTAAAAGGTAAGTATTTTAATCAACGTAATTAAGGTTCACAATGTAATTAAGGTTCACACGTAATAAAATTTTATAAATGACCCAATACGAAAATTTTTCAGTCCAATCACAGAAACGCGGTACAAATTGGTTTGATAAAACTGAAAGCTTTTGAATAGGGGCCTGTCTGGTGATGCTACTTCTAAGGTTTATGGCACCTAGTTGCTATTAAGATTATTCCCCGTGTTCAAGACAAAGATTTGCACCTGGTTTTTTTATTAGACTAGGCATGAGCTGTTGATACACCTTTTTAAATATTTAAAAATTTCGGGATAAACATTAATCATTATAGTAACCATTATACCATGCCTAGATATACTATGGTATCGTTGCAATGGGGTTCACACGGTAGCAATAAAGTACAGCTAAAAATTTACTTACAGTCTATGATGTTTTTTTGGCGTTCAGTCGTAAATGGCAAGCGCATAACACACACATAAATATCGTTGATAAGAAGACGCCATTAAATAAATATACCGAATTTTAAGTTTGAATGAGTAAAGTTAACCAGGTAACGTTATCGTATAAAATGGTGTTTTAAATAAATGAAGAAAGAAATGAGTAAAAGTTCTCCAAAAACAAATCGTTAAACTAACGGGCGATACTAACCATTCACCACAAATAATGCCTTTGACTCAATCGGAAGATTAATGTAGGGTGGTTCATTCTTTTGATTTGCTTAATTACCACAAATTTATGCTTGTTATTTCCACTTAACATCAATAAAAAAAATTGCAATGTAACACTAATAAAAATGATCTCGGACGCCAAGTTATTTTTAATAATGCTCGGAATAACTAAACCGAGTTCTACACTAAAAATTTTATCAAAATGAAAAATAATAAAAAATATACAACTATGTTTATTAACAGTTAAAATGATAGGGTTAAATAAAATATATCTTAAAATTCTAGTCTTATACTAATAATCATTAAATATAAACACCTGTTACTAAATATAATACATCTTCTTGAGAAACCCTGGTATTATAAAAAATAATGCAGAAATGTAAACCAAGATGACGTAATCCTTGTGTCAATGTTGCGCAATATATTGCAATAACAATGCTTTTATGTTGTCAACCACACCCAAACTGGAATTTTTCTTCTAATAAATTTATCTTCATGAAATTGAATAATGCATTTCTTGAAATTTTCAAATAAAAATTGCAATCATAAAATGAAAGCGTACGCAACAGTAAAATTAAATGCGTACTTAAAATGTAATTAAAGTGTAAATCAAAGTAAAAATAAAAGAAAGGAAAGTAAAAGTAAAAGTAAAGTGCCTGAAAAGAGCAAATGTTTTAATTTTTAGTATAATGCGTTAAAATATTTTACCATCAAATCAATGGCACTTTCACTAAATTTAGGTGGAAAACCCAAAAGCTTCCTACTCAACATAAGGTTCATTAAGTACTAAAATTGACGCCTAGAATATCAGACGATAATGAAGCCTGTGCGAAAAATTTGCGCAAAGAATTAAGTCAACGATGACGCATTGCGCGAACAGATTTGAACAGAAAATAATTTAAAGGGGGAGTATAAGCCATTGTTACACCAAAATGCAAATTAAGTTGCCTACCCATAGCTATAATGCAATGGAGATGGAGATCGAAAGAGTTTGGACAATACAGGTCGGGGTAGCGTTTTTAAGGACGATAGCTGGAATACCGTCAGGAACAGTCGCCTTGCTTGTTTATTGATAATTGATTCTAGGAGTTTGTAACGAAACTGGATTGGTTCCATAGCGTATGGGGTAGAGATTTGGGCGACGGCACAATTTTACTAGAATCATTGAGACATGAATTTGATGCAATGTAATCGACAAAGAGGTTAGTTTTTCAGCAGGATCAGGTACTACAGCTCCGTCACCAGACGTCATGGGAGGAAAGGAAGATGTACTAAAGTTTTTACTGATGGCTGTAGCTAATGACCAATATTTACGACCACCCCAAGGCCATGAGACTAATTCTTTGCATTTACGTTTTCAAATATCTTTTGACCTTGGTGATGATGCTTTTGCAACTATTCTTTGCGGCAATATAGCCGGCGTGATTTTCAACAGATTTATTTTATTTCCATTTGTTATAGAGTTTATGCTTTTGCGATAATGCATTAGTGCAAGTCCTGTTAAACCAGGGTTGGAAATGGGCATGACCTACACGATTATGTTTTTGGGAATGTATAACTCCATACCCATAAAGATTACAGTTATTGAAAGAACAATGTTTGAAGAAAAGGACCGTTTAAAGCAATATTCGCGCCAGGAAGGTTGCAAAAAATCTCGCAGTTCGCTCCAGCTAGCTGATTTAAAACACCACATAGTTCTATTTGTTTTCGAGTAACAGTGGGATTGGATACAGAGGAAGTTATTTCAATTAGGCGGTGGTCTGATTCACCAAGTGGGGAAAGGACTCTTCTTTATAGATAAGTGGGTTAGTTGCAAGGAATAGGTTCAGGAGATGTGGAGCATGTTTAGAGTTGTCAGGGATTATGGTTGGTTCGAAAATGATATGTGTGAGATAACAGGATACAGCAAATGATTTTGCTCTATGACCTGCGGATTAGTGGTATATAAAATTGAAGCCAATCAGAGTTGTGGGCATTAAAATCTCTCAAAATTGAAATGTCGCAAGATCAAAACTGTGATAAGAGGTAGTCTATTTTCAGACCTACACAAACAGTAGAATTTCACAAATTGGGGCACAGACTGTTTTAACCAAATCGCATCGAATTTGTTGTTTTCCAAAGTGGACATCCTCTTACAACCCACGTTGTCCTTGGTATACGCACATACTCCGCCTTTAAGGCGAAAGTTGGAGTGAAGGTTGTATCTGGGAAATTGCAGGTCAGGAGAATCAGTGTTTCCAGAGGAGACTTGTGTTTCTGATAGAAACAGAATGTCCGGTTGCACTTGTTCAATGTGTTGGTGAACAGCATTAAGAATCGACCTGGTACCACGTATGTTGCAACAATTAATCCGAATGTTGGTACTTTCGATGACCGAGATCGCTTGAGTTCTGCCCTCCCGGGCATCCGAATGGGACAGAATTTTATTCCTAGCAGATCTTACTCTTCGTAGTCTTGATTTTGGCATTGAATCCTTGGGACGGGTCCACGAATCGATGTGAGAGTGTGGGCCTCGCCCTACTCACCTGGGGTATAGCGTCTGTTTTAGAACTCGTCATTTTAAGGGTTTAGCTGTTAACACGTCACGCTTGGCTAGCGCGCGTTGGCGAGTACATAAGGAATAAAGGAGATAGTGACCGGCAGCCCTTACCGAACTCCGAAAATTGAAGCACGAATATTAAGTAGCCCATTGTAAAGGCGGTGGTACTGAATCGGACGGCATGGGGTATACATGCCTTCCACTTATATTCCAGGTAGAGAACGTTTACCTATATGCCTTTATCTCTTTGAAATATTTCAACTAGCAATAAAATGTTATCACGCATTTTTGAACAGTAAAGTTTTTATACTTCAATGCAAGCTACCAAACAGGGACGTAATCAAAATATTGGCTGATTTTTCTTTATTTACTAACGTATTTTGAAGTAATTAAAAATTATAATAGGTATTTTGAAGAAGTTTATTCTCGTGTAAATTGATTATTTTACCTGTACCGTTAATATTATTTTCCCAGCTATCGTACGGAGAGCAGTTTCCAGTGTCTGAGTAGATGAGGAGCCGTCCGAGTGCAGAACCTAGAACAGTCCGCTTAATTTATTTATTTTTGTTTGAAGTAAAGTAAAAGAAATTTGTCTTGTTTAGAGCTTATGTTTTTTGTTGTCCTTATCTTAGTGTAAGTGTACATCGTTAGCATTTTAAAATTATGGGACACTATATGTATCAAACGTTTTTCTGATAATTCGTCAGTGTGAAACCCCAAGTAGCCATCAATCAGGCCCATCTAAAAGAATTCACCTCCACCTTCGATTTCGAGCTGTAGCCGTGGTAAATCATAATAAAAGCAATTGTACCCATTAGGGTCTTACAACTATACGTAGATGCGCTCAATGGTATTGTAATGGTAACTAAGGTATGCAAGGGTTCTCGCATGTTCACATTCCAAAATATAAATGTATCTATGTAATAGTCAATCACTCATAAATTACTAGGCGAATTTATTGGACTTAGCATAAACTGTAAATATGCACACATTAATATTTATTAGTGAACTCATAAGGCATCATAATTTTACCTTGTATAAGCATTTTATGCTACATTCATTTCAAATATAATCCTGGGAAATCTTCATATTCATGTGTCAATGCGTATTAGTATGAAAGGTACCGATTATCATAAAACATGTTTTAAGATATGTCTTGTTATAAACGAATACGTTTTTTTTTAAATTACATATTTACTTTTGAACTTATCCGTTCATAACGAAACTTTTAATAATTTAAGATTAGTCAAGTTGCTTTGTTATGTGTGAATCCTTGCGATATTGCAGGCTCAGATTCCATAAATATAAGTAATTTGACTGTAATCTCATAATTTTTAGAATTTACAACTTTTCAACATACATTGTAATAAAAAATTACTAGGGTGTGTTTCGGTTGTTGTTAATAGTTTCACCCCTAATATTACTTATACCCCTAATAATAAATAGATTTCGTGCCTTCAGCTCATGTCTGTCAGTGATTAAATGGGCCAGGTTCTTAAACTTTGATTTGCTTTAATTAGAAAATGTATGTGTGGTTAGATATATTCGCTTTACAAAAAAATGTAACTTATTTTATGGAAAACAAGTAAACCGTAAAAGTAATAAATGTAAAATTGAAAACAATAACAAGGTTTATTATAAAATCTTTAACTCAAGTTATAAAAGTACAAAATCTTAATGCTAATGTTCGTAACCTAAAAAATACCTTATACTAAAATTAGAAATTAAATACCTGTTTTGGATGTCACTGGTATACTGTTACGGATAAATGCTGACAAAGCCACGCTTTAAATTTTGGTTGTGCAATTAATCTTGAAATGGATATTTAATAGAGTTTTGATATTCGTTGATCCCAAATGAATGAATTCTTTTACAAAAAGCCGAACTTGGTTGATTTAAATGGGTTAATGTACCATTTATTTATAATTTTCTTCATAGCAACAAACATCTATTGCGTCATCCTCGTTAAATTGAAACGTAATAATACAATGAAATTACGTAATAGGAAAATTTAATGTAATAAAAGTAAAAATAAAAGTGTAAAAAAGTGCCTAAAAAGGATAAATATAATAGACAAAGAAAAATAGGTTTAATTACTCTTACCGTTAAATTAACGACACTTTTTAATAAAAATACTCAAGAACAAAATGGAAGCTTCTTGCTTTCATATCGTAACAACAACGACTCCCCAAAAATAGATGTCTGCGCATGAACTCAATGTGCAAGACGAAATGCGCGTAATACCCCACTTTAAAATATCTAAACGTATACTTTTTCAGCCACTAAGGTATGCAATGTATGACACAAAAATCAACGAAGTTGCCTAAATTATGGTATATTTTTAACACAACTCAAAAAGGTTTATTATAACGTAAAGCCAAAATTTACATCGATTAGGGCTTGTATCTCGATAGCTCAGTTGGTTAGAGTGGTACTCTAGCAAAGTGCATGTCGTAGGTTCAAATCCTACTGCAGGTAAACTTTTTATTTATGTATTTAATAAAATTAATAATAATTTTTATTGTTTTAAAATATGTTATGATTCTAATACAAAACATATAATTATCTTTAATCTGTTTAGTACTGTTATACTGCGTCATTACACATACCTTTTTAATTCCTAAAATATTCATTAAATTTTTTTGGTTAAATAATTATGTATTTTAATTGAACACATTTACGTAAACTAGTTTGGAAACATTAACGTTAAAATAATAATACAGTAACTTAGTAACTTAATTAATGCATAATTACGTTACTTCCGTAAATGTATTATCTTTCTATAGAAAAGAATTGTAAGTTTTAAGACCACAAATCTATCGGTTATAGAACAACAGCGAAGTTACTTATTTTAACAAATTTAGAGCAAACTTATCTTAAATAACAGATAAATTGATTTCAGTTTGTAATAAAGATGTTATTTGTAAAATTAACGTTTTTTAATCTATCTACTAAATAGGTTTATGTATAATGCCTCAAGGAAGTATGTTAGATTGTTGACCAGTATCCACAATGTTGTTGTTTGCTTCATAAGTATATGTACACTTATGTTGAAAAAATAAATTAAATGTATTTCAGCACAAACCGTATTTTTACACGTCCATGGGACATAACCTGAAATAATTATGATTAAATAAATAAAGTAAATTGTACAAAATACGTTCGCATTTGAATTAAACCATGGCAATTATCATA
The DNA here is from genome assembly GCA_036346205.1 of Vesta saturnalis. Taxonomy (NCBI): domain Eukaryota; kingdom Metazoa; phylum Arthropoda; class Insecta; order Coleoptera; family Lampyridae; genus Vesta; species Vesta saturnalis. The sequence goes on along the minus strand of JARFJB010002231.1, from coordinate 9,169,806 downwards.
CTTTTTCTTTGAGAAATGTAAATATCTACCGCAGTAGTTTAAATAATTGTGAATACAATAAATTTTAACACAACTTAAATCGGAAAATGTAAACTTTCACGATTATCACACATAATTAGGATACTTATCTTTTAGGTATTAAATAGTATATCTTTATATAAATTTATACGTTACGATAACAATTACACTTATTGTCCTCAGTAATTTCAGAATTACTCAAGATGTCAAAATAAATGTTTGCGTTTTCATATTTCATAAATTTTTTTTACCTTTCTCGAATAGTGCTTAGAGATATTATCATTTACTGAGGACCTTTAATACCTAAAAGGTAAGTATTTTAATCAACGTAATTAAGGTTCACAATGTAATTAAGGTTCACACGTAATAAAATTTTATAAATGACCCGAATACGAAAATTTACGTCTGCAGTCCAATCACAGAAACGCGGTACAAATTGGTTTGATAAAACTGAAAGCTTTTGAATAGGGGCCTGTCTGGTGATGCTACTTCTAAGGTTTATGGCACCTAGTTGCTATTAAGATTATTCCCATGCGTGTTCAACCCCGACAGGGGGGGGGGGAGTGTATTTGCACCTGGTTTCTTTTATTAGACTAGGCATGAGCTGTTGATACACCTTTTTTAAATATTTAAAAAATTTCGGGATAAACATGTAATCATTGCCATAGTAACCATTATACCATGCCTAGATATACTATGGTATCGTTGCAATGGGGTTCACACGGTAGCAATAGAAGTACAGCTCAGGACAAGTATTGCTACTTCTACAGTCTATGATGTGGCTTTATTGGGTGGCGTTCAGTCGTACATTAGGGCAGGCCGAAACACGAAAAATAAAAAACATATTTTTATGTTCAACGTAATAGTGAAGACAAGTTATGGAATATGGTGCATATAAAAATGCATCTGTGTTTTTTCATTTAAAAATATATTTGACCGCGCCCCCGGGGGTGAAAAAAGAAATTTTTTTAGTTTTACTGTTTTGATCTATAATAGTGATCAGGAATTAGTTTTTAGGATTTTTAATCCACACATTAAACATTTTTGAAAAATTATTCCTAACCCTGCTCCGAAGGCCACAAATACGTCATGTATGTAATCGTAAATGATATTAGTTATTTATATATCATTTTCACTCGAAAAAGTACGATTTTGAGCTACATCAAATATGTTGAAACGTTCATAATCATAAAATAATTAAATTATACACTAAAGTATTGTCCTTTAGAATCAAACTTTGGGAGTCTCTTGCAACTTCACTACAAACTTTTTCAGATGCTTCTGTGATTATCTTCACACACCTTTCTACAGCTTCGGTGTTGCTTGGAAATCTGTCAAATGTCAGAAGCATGTTGGATGTTTTGTTTACAATGTCCACTAAGGTTTCAGTTGGAATAGCCACCATTAGTGGAGGTTCTGTGATTTTGCAGTCACTTCACGTTATTAAGTCAGTACAATCAGTGGCAATAAAATGTATAGTTGGTACTTTAAACACCCGAATGTCGTCCACTTTCTGGGCCCTTGCGTTTAAAATTCTTCTAATAGCAAGTTCCCTAATATTATAACCTTAACTTAAGCCAAAGTATAACCTTAACTTAAGCCAAAGTATAACCTTAACTTAAGCCAAAGTATATAAACAATTATTAAAAGGCGTCAAAGTATATCAATTACAAACGGAGTATAATAATATAGCTGTAATGCTGGTTGTTGAACACAAATAAAAAAAAACGATGATGTAATATACCATTCGTAACTGATCAAATAATTTAATTAATATAAAAAATTACCTTTTAATAATCGCTAAGTGCCGTCGGATCATCGGTAGATGAATATAAGGGTGGATTCTAATTTAGAGTTTGGTTAACCTACCTGAAATGCTAGTTGCTTCTTTTCTGCTTGATTATTTTCACTTAATGGCAAAAATGTTATCAAAAAAAATTATGAATAAAATAATAAATTCTCGAGCGCCATGTTGTCTTTCTTTTTATATATATATATATATATATATATATATATATATATATATATATATATATATATATATATATATATATGTATATCTCTCTAGGAACAACAAAACCTAGTTATTGAATACTAAAAACAATTAACACAAATGAAAATAAAATAACAAGTTACATAAGTTTATTTATAAATGTTTGAAAATGAGAAAAATTCAAAGTCATGAACTATACTAAATTATAAAAAACTTTACCTTTTAACTGTTATATACATTTTACAGTTACTATGAAGCAGAATGGTTCATATGGTGCGTCAATGTCTTGCTTAGTTATCATTAAAATATGGAATTTCCTTGAAGTTTATTCGCCAAATTTATTTGTAAAAGAATGTAGAACTTGCGTTGTAAAGGTATCTCATGTAAAACTTGCCATTTAAAATATACAAATTAAATGATTAAAAAAAGGTGCATACTTGGAAAATAAGTACTTAAAAAGTAAGTAAAAGGTGAAAAAAAGGAAGTGCCTAAAAAAGCAAAGGCTTTAGTTTTAAAATATAATGGGAAAAAATAACTTACCACCAAAATTCTGATGGCACCAAAATATAAAAAAATTAAGTAAAAATCATACTTATTGCGGTTAACATTCAGTATTAAGTGAATTAAGAAAAGCTTTCAGAATAACTCAAGTGTATTTTCCTAAAAAATCTTAACGCTTGCGCGGATACATTAATATAAATCCAATTTTTTTTAAGAAAGGGAACTAAAACTATTTATGTAATATTACACCCAAAAGATTTGTTCTAGGAAATGCCAATTAAATTGCCAGTTTTCAATTCTACACATTAATAATTAAAAACTTTTCTAATATTATGCCAAATAGATGAACGATTCTTAAATTAATGTACTTTTTAATACAACCACAAAAAAAGGTTGTTACAATATGACTTCTGTCATTTGTAAGTATTGCGAAGACCAAATTTTCTGCATGTGCAAAGTATGCAATGTTACCTAAAACTTTGTCTATGATGTTTCTAACATTAATAGGGAAGCTTCTCGACGATTGCACTAGGTTCCAAAACTGTTTAACTCCGTGGTAACACTGGAGGCTGGTTTTAATTTGAACCACACCGGGGCATATACTTTTAATATAAATTGGGCCATTGTAACAAGGTTTTCTGAAGGTTCGATGGTTGAAGTACACATACGTAATATTCTGTTTGCAGTGGTCAATCATCTAGCATGACCTAATTTCCCTGGATTTTTGTTGGTTAATTGTTCTTGGCAGTTACCATCTCTAATAGCGCAGCATATTTGATACAGATACTGCTGATCTGCGCTTAGGCCGGAATCTTTAAGTACTAGTAAAACTACATCGATTGTTAAAAATTTAACGACGCTTCCCTAATAACACTCTGATAAAATTGATGCAATTCGTCCTGAGTAAGACTTTGGTCCCGTCGTTTTACCATATAATTCTTGCATTAAATGTCTTAATGGCAATTCATTGGTATACAAAAGACAAATTAGCCATTGAAGGAGTCCTTTTAGCTACAATTCAGCTCAAGAGTTGCTCCTGATTTCCAACCCGTATTCACGTTAGTACCATCACTGTCAATAACTTTTAAATTTTTTAAGTCAACGGACCTCTGGTGCAAATGATACATAATGCTGTTATCAATGTTTTTTGCATTCGCGGGTACTATAAGCATTACATGACGAAAATCATTACTTCCTGACTCTTGAATGAATGCGATATGCTCTTCTTGCACTATCACTCGTCTTGCTCCTAACTGAGTTCACTCTTTGCGTACATCAAAATACATGCTTTCAACCACTTGTTGTTCTCGTTCATTCATTACTTGCAAATATTTTCGGTTTTTGGCTACTTCTCGACGAATTTCATTCACACGTGTTTGATTTTCTGCTGAAACAATGTTCAGATCTTCTATTACAGCTGTAGTGATCTTTGCTACTGTTCTACTTGATGTTCCAGTACGATCTGCCATTTTTGCCGTATTTTGTCAAGATAATCTCATTTGGTTGCTGTTGTGTTTCTTTCCTTTCAAATTTTTCCCTGAGTACGACAACCTATAATCTTCATCTTTATTCTCATCTTCTTCGTTACTCGAAATAGAAGACTCGCCACTGTTACAATTTTCCATGATGCATGCTGCAGGATTATTTGGAATTTCTCAAGCAATACACTTATCTCGCCGTATTTTGCTGTCTTGTCTGTTGCTCTTATTTGCATTTTTCTTTCAGATCTCTGATCTTTTAAGAACCCCCTTTCAATCTGAGGAACGTTTCTAAATTTATCGCAGGTACATGGAATGAAGTCGCTACATTTACATGAGCAAATATCGAAGTCTTTTAGATTCAAGTTCAAACTTATTTAGCTTTTCATATAAACTTTTACTTTTTCTACTCTTAATCGGCTTTAACATTGACCTACACTTCTTCTGGTAGGTAGAGATCATTGCCATTATGTAATTATGTGATACTGTGGGAAGTGATGCACGTTGCCAAATACTTTTAATTTTTTTTGCTACGATACCAAACACTTCTGCTCTTGCTGGCTCTTTACTGCCGCTTCCTTTCATCGCCAGACCAATATGTTGATAACATTTAAAAATATCCTTATAGGTAGGAAAAACGTTGTAATTGTCATAATCCACATCTGCAGCTGAACCAATTATCGAAAAATATTCATCAGTTGATGGAGTTTTAACCGTTGTCGTTGCCCTATCTAAATTATTTTAATTTGTTAAAAGTTGATTACAAAATAAAACTGTTTACTGATTATTGGTGTGGTGATATAACGAAATACGTTTTACAAAGCTAGCACATAACGAAGAAAAGAATACGAGTAGTATTAAGAATTTTAAGATGCACATAATGTCAGCATTTAACGAGTACTGATAAATTTATCAACGCTAACCACACAAACATTCCCCTCCACTTCTAGGCATGGCGACTTATAACTGTTGGCATTGAGCTGATTTCAAAATAAACAGACACCATGAGCGCCGGCATTGATATATAAATCAGGACCGTTGTTATCAAATAATTTTGGTTCCTAAAATAACAAATAATAAATTATATGTAAGACAAATTATGTACTAAACCTTTAGAATAGATACAATAAAATATTCGTTGCATAAGCATAAGCACTAAGGATATATTACATTTGTCGATACATCCTATTATTGTTTTACGCCTTGGGGCGCGGTGAAATTAAAACCTTTGCAGTCAATATTTTTTGTAGGATTACTAATACTATACAGAATATTTTTTACTGTATTACAGGACCGGATTTAAAAAAAAATCATTTGGACTATTTTCAGCCCTTGGGGGACGGCTATAAATTTGAAAAAAAATTAGTGGAATTTGGCCTCAAAAGACAACTTTTTCAAGTTATTACCAGTGTCATAAAAAAATTTTTTTGGCCAACCCTATAGTACCCTGTGTCCGATTTTGGTTGAAATTGTAGGGTATCTCATTTGCGAGTAAAGACAGAAAGATGCGGTTTTCGCAACCCTGTTTTACTTTTTCGTGAAATGAAACATGCCACAAACAGAATTGTCATAGTCCTATTAGTATTTGAGATACAGGGCGAAATTCAAAATTTGCACATTTAACCACCCCTCGTAACTGATTTGCCTTGTAATTGATCGAAAAGTGGGTTTTATTCAGAATTTTCCGTAGAACTTAGTGTCGTGTATAGTTTTCCCCACAAAAAGTAAGTTTCTTCGCAATAAACCAAAGTTTTTTTAAATGGAATAACCTGTATATTTTTTTATTATATACTAGAGCTTTCTCTCAGCTTTTAAAAAACAGACATTGCATATGTTGCATTATTAACTTCAAAAACGAATGTTACGTTAATTTAATATTTTGATGATATAGTTTGTCATGAAACCTATAAACTCAGTATAAACACGTATTTTCTTAAACGTCCAAGATATATTTGAGTATTAAAAAAGGGCTACTAGCTTCTTACTGCTTTATTACAATTATAAATATGTAAATACGCGATTATAATAAATTATAATAAATAAATAATTTGAGTATTCAAGGGGGGCTACTAGATTCTTACTGTTTTATTATAATTATAAATATGTAAATACGCGACTATAATAAATCTAAGGACTTTCGCAGAGAAATGCAAAAACAATAACAAAAAATTATGCAAATTATGTTTTTGAAACATATTCAAACTGGCACATTTTTTTGGGTAAATGCTTCAGAAAAAAATGTTAATGGCAATAAAACTTATAAAGAATACTTTAGATCTAAATTTGTAAGTAGGTTGGGCCTAGTCTGATCTAAACGTAATTGACCTGTCAAATCTGATTAAAATTATCTCTGCGCAACAATCATATTGTTTGTTCATTGTGCAAAATATGGCAGAAAATCAAAACTTTAAAAACTTTGAAAAATATATGCTGATTTGCTTTGGTCAGAGTAATGAAAACGCCGACGCAGCAATAAATTTGTATTTTAACAGGTAAATCCAGTTTCCTTGGTATTAATTTTGATAATTAAGTAACTTTACATAGGTTTCCAGAACGGAGACAACCTAGTAAAATCACGTTTTATAAATTAAAAAGAAATTTAATTAATTATGGATCATTTTCTAAACCCAGGTCAAAAAAATATAATAAAGAAAATTGAGTAAATGATGAGGTTACCGTTTTAGCCAGTGTGGAGGGTAATCCTATAAGTTCTTGCAGAACTACAAGCTGTTTCACGACGAGCTTACACTATCTATATATAGGAAACTACTCACACGATTTCTATAAAAATTGGGATAGATAAATAACCAGTTATGGTAAATATGTGGAAAATATTTTGACAGACATGTCACTTCCGGTTATACCGGAAGTAAACAGCAACTTTTGTTATTTTAAATGTAACACCCTGTATGTTATTAACTTTTCGAAATCTACGTTCAATTTTAATGTTACTTTGTGTATATACCTATAAAAGCAGTTTTCGGCAAGTCATCAATTACCTTGATCTTCTTACTAATTAACCCGATAAGATATGTTTTATTTGGTATTGGGGATGTTCACACAGAATTTTCCATACGGAGGTCTGCACCTGTGAATTTATATCCGGTATAACCGGAAGTGACATGCCTGTCAAAATATTTTCCACATATTTGCCATAGCTTGTTATTTATCTATGCCAATTTTTATAGAAATCGTGTGAGTAGTTTCCTATATATAGATAATGTAAGGTCGTCGTGAAACAGCCTGTATAGAAAGTAGTATTAGAGTTTCGAAAACAAGAATCCAAAGAATACTTCGCCACCATAAATATAAACCATATAAATTTAGGCTTGTTCAACATCTACATCCTGGCGACGCTGAACGTAGGTTGATATTTTGCAATTGGTACTTAAACATCTTAAATATAGCACCCAACTTGGGAAGAAATGTCATATGGTCGAACAAGGCACATTTTAGCAATTCAGGTGTTTTAAAAAGACACAATAGTAGATTCTGGTCTCAAGAAAATCAACACCAAATATTCCCCCAAAGACAACAAGGACGATTTGGACTAAACGTTTCCTGCTTTATATTAGCATTAAAAATAAAATTTTACATTTTCGAAGGGAACTTATTCGCTCCTAGATATTTGGACATTTTAGAAATGGTTGTGCCTGAATTATTAAATGACATTCCTTTTGCTTGTTTGAACCAAATTCACTTCCAACAGGATGGATCCCCATCTCACAATGCGCAAATTATACGTCCGTTTTTGGAAAACAATTTTGGTAATAGATGGATTGGCATTAATGGGCCGATAAGATGGCCTCCTAGGTCTCCGGACTTGTCAGTCTTAGATTTCCTCTTCTGCAAAATAAAATATATCAAACTCAATGTGATAACATTGAACGCTTGACAAATGCAGTTAGAGAAGCTTTCAGACATTTACAAGATCGCCCTATTATTGTGCTTAATGCTATAGAACGAATTGGAAGAGTGTGTGAAGCATGTATAAGACAGAATGGTCATCAGTTCGAACATCTATTCTCGTAATTTATGTTAGGCTTGTAAAGTTCTAGACATTATGTTTAGTTTTTAATTTTGTGTTTGGCATAAAACTTCCTAATCCTTAACCTTGTTTTTTCATGGCCAACTATATCATCAAAATGTTAAATTAAAGTAAATTCATTGTTGAGGTTATTAATGCAAAAGAAGTGCCACACAATATATATTTTTTGAAAGCTGAGAGTACGCTCTATTGTATAGGTAATAAAAAATATACAGGGTATTCCATTTAAAAAAACAAAACTTTGGTTTATTGCGAAGAAACTGACTTTTTTCTGGGGAAAACTATGCACGCCACTAAATTCAACGGAAAATTCTGTATAAAACCCACTTTTCACCATTTCGGTAAATTACAAGGCAAAGAAGTTACGAGGGGTGCATGAAATGTGTAAATTTTGAATTTCGCCTTGTATCTCAAATACGAATAGCACTATGACAATTCTATGACATCTTTCGTTTCACGAAAAAGTAGAACAGGGTTGCGAAAATCGCGTCTTTCTATCTTTGCTCGTAAACGACATACCCTACAATTTCAACAAAAATGGTTGAAGTGTACATACTATTGCCTCTAATTTAGTGTAAGTACTCAGTGTTACAAGTCTTTTGGAATTTTAATTATCGTTGGTCTTGTTTTGTATTGTCTTCTGCCTAGTACTGCTATTTCTTTTCTTAGTGCACAGTCTATTCAATTTGATTATTGCTTTTCTTTTCTTTTGTGATTTCCCTGACTGTTACATTTCATCCATAATCACGATTTAGTAGCTTTCCTTTTTAATTAGTGAAGAAATATCAGATATTTTACCAGCGGCAAAAATCCATAACATTTAAACTACTACAGCTTTTACACTTTTTTTTCTATTGGCAATAAAATTTCTTATATATTGACCATTATGACTTTATGATTTATTTCATGCATTTTAATATATAAATGTAATAAAATATTGCACTATTTTTGCTCTTAATGAAAACAGTATAAACGCATTTCGACTTTTACGTCAGCTATAGCTAGCTACCCATTAAATGTATAGTAATCAACTTTTGAAATATACGCGTTAATCATTATTACCCAATTAAAATTTGTTATTTATTGATTTTACATAAAATTATTTGGTGTCAATTATTTTACACATAACGTATGCCATATTTTGTGTTTTATTCAATGTAAGTTAATGCAATACTTATTAAGCAATTTTTATTATTTTACTAATTTTGGATGTGAATCTGTTTAAATTAAAATTATAAATGAAGTTTAGCAAAGTGCTGAAAAGACAAGAAAGTAAATGAACAACTAAACTGTAAATGTTTGACTATTAATAATTGTTTCAGGAATTAATCTGAATTTAGTCCTCAACGAGGTTGCTTAATGGGAGTTCACAAAGTCATGATTACTAAAAGTTTCTAGAAGACAGTTCATAGTTATAATATTAACATACTTCCTCAGAGCGTTTTAACATATACATCCCAAGGAGAAGATTCATTTTAAATACAACTTTGTGAATCATATTACAATTCAAGTGTATATCTTAAAAACAAAGTTATGAATAGTTTTAATTAGACTTTCAGGTCCACTTACGTATTTGGCGATTTCTTGCGTAAGACATAGTGGTAAATAACAGATTTTTTCACAAAATTAAGAACAAAATATGTCAAATGCAGTAGATCAGATATATTTACATTACCACATTTCATAAATTTAGTTTGACATCTCAAGTCATTTTTAAAGTAAGTTTACTGAGGACGATAATTGTAATTGTTATTGAAACATACACAGTTATACAGGGTTACTGGTAATTTATGTAGTTAACTAAAATGGCATGCAAAGAGGGCTTCAAGAAGCAACTTTTAATTATAAACTTTTATGAAAAACTCAAAGACAAAATAGTGACAGTAAAAGAAAAAGTTTTTGAGAACCGCCGATAAGATCGTTTCTACAGTAGAGATTCGAAATGTCTACCGCGCACTTAGACACAGGTTTGTGCTCGGCGAATCCAGTTTTGGGATAACTGTGGAAAATGTAAACGTAGATTTTCTACAGCAATTTTAATTCGTTCACGTAGTTCATCTACATTGTTCACTTCCGTGGCATACACGCGCTGTTTGATGTAGCCCCATAAGAAAAAGTCTACCGGATTTAAATCAGGGCTGCCCGGAGGCCACGGAATTACCCCGTCCTACCCATTTTTGCGGAAATGTGGTGTTAAGATAATTGCGTGCAGTACCATTAAAATGTGCAGGACAACCACATATCTCGGCGCAAATTTAACGGGACATCTTCTAAAAGTCCTGGTAGCACATCTCGTAGAAAAGCAAAGTAGGATTTCCCATTAAGACGCGCAGGCATTTCGTATGGGCCTATTAGAGTATTATTAACAATGCCGACCCAAACGTTTATGCTAAAACGTTGTTGAAACTGACTCAGACAAATAGCGTGTGGGTTTTCTTCAGCCCATAGATGTGCGTTGTGGAAATTTAATGTCCCATTCTTGGTAAAACACGATTCGTCTATCGCTAATATTATTTTCGGAAAATTTGGATTTCGGGTATGCTGATGAAGCAGCCATTCACAGAATCGTTGGCGCAGAGGATAAATCACCTGCCAATAACCCTTGAACCCTCTGAAAATGATAGGGTTAGAAGCCAAATGTTCTTTTCTACATGTACACCATGACGGTATGGTCTACCACCATCACGCCCTCGTTTGAGTGCCAACGACCCTATCGTTCGAGCTCAGTGTACAAGTCTGTGACAGGTTGCAGCATCAGAAATTGTTCGCTTGGGTAACCTTTGGAAATACAGTTCTTGCTGCGGCATTTTCATTAGTCATGCCATAAGTGATTAACATGTCACAATATTATTCATTGGTATAATAATGTCTTTCCATTCTAATGTTGTGAAATTAAAATTAATTTACTTACAACAGGAGAACAATTAAATCACTTGATAGATGTCAACGAAGCAACAATCGATGTGGCATTAACATGTCAGATTGTCAACAAGGAACAATCGCTGATTCCAATCAAGCACTCTGATTTATCGAAAATTGTATCTTTTAATTAAAATTGTGAACTAACAGTGGTTTTCACAAGTGGGCAATCATTTAAAATACTGTAGTTTAGTTATTATTGGGTTTCGCCTGTTAGTTTACTAAAAAAAATTGTTCAGTTTAAGGTCCTCTACTAGCACTTTCAGTTAACTGCATAAGTTACCAGTCACACTGCATAAAGATAAATAAAAAATATACGATTTAATACCTAAAGGATAAGTATTTTAATCACATTACTAGTTTGGAAGTTCGCTAAACGTACTTATACTATTTATATAATATAGGCGAGTTTATAATAGCTATTTATGTAACAAGTGTAAAAAGTGAATGTTTATTGCACGCGACTTACGTCTGTCCAACGATAAACAGTTTTACTAAGTGGCCATCAATGTCGGTAAACAAAAAATATTTTTTAATAATGTAATATTTAATTTTTAATATGATTGATTATGATTGTTTTTTTAGTTTTGCTTGATACTAAATTTAAAGGTGCTTCATTTGACAGTATACTGATTTCTAGTGGGGTGCCAAGAAATCTTCATTCTTACAGTCATTCATATTTTCAATAATATTTCTCTCATTATAGTCTATAAAACTATTTTTACATCTGTACTTTTTTATGGAGTTAAACGGACAAATCAGAATAGCTAAGTAAGTAGCTAAAAAACTTGTTTGTTATCCGTATTCGATTTCGCCTAAAAAAATAATACTAAAATATAGCGATAGATTGAATATGAAACAATCTTCGTAATTTCGATCGTAATAAAACGTAATTTTATTTTTGTAAAAACTTTAAATAAAATAAAAAATTTGAAAATTAAGAAAAAAGATAGCTGTAGTTTCTAGGGAAATAAATGTAATACAATAAATAAAATAATTCGTTCTCATCCGTTGTTATCTTTCATTCTCACTGTGGTTTCTAGGGTAACAAAATGGAGGGACGTACCATCCGGCCCTGTTTGGATCTCCGGGAGAGCAAGGCCCAAGCGACCTCGGTAATCGGAAGTACTCATATTCTGATACACTATTGTAACATCCACGGAATCAGGTCTAATCTTAATGCCATTCACCAACATCTTGAACAATTACAACCTATCATTTTGTTACTATCTGAAACACAAATCTTACAGCAGGAACATTTACTATTTTATGTGATCGTACATAAATGATTTCTCAACCCACAAAAATCCTTGATAATAATCACCATACTCCAGATCTTCTAGACCTCTTTCGTACATCAAAACCACTTGTTTATAAAACTTCAGTTCTTTCCCCAATAGGTCTATTTGACCATTGTCTAATAAAAATGACGTCTACTGCTTTCATTCCTCTTTTGTTGACAGCACAGATAGAACCTTGTGGTGTTTTAAGTCAGTTAAATGAAGTGATTTAAGGAGCTTTTTTGCAACCTTTCCATACCGTGAATATTGTTTAAAGTTACCCTCTTCTTCAGACACTGCAATATATGAATTCATTCCCATGGGCATCGAAATTATACATTCCCAAAGAATAAAATCGTATAGGTCATTCTCATTCCCCACCCGGATTCAATAAGGCTTGTGCTGATGCAATATCTTTGAAAAATGATTCTTATGTTAAATGGAAATTGAATAAAATAGTCGAGAGTCATGAAGACTACGTTGGTGCTAAAAATGCTACAAAAGTGTTATCACTGAAGCTAAAAAAAAAGATCTTCTCTCACAGTTAACACAAGTTTGGAACAGTACATTAGAACAATCCGGTGGAACAGTTGTCGCTTTAAGTATCTCAAAGGCATGTGACCAAGTTCGGCATAAGTGCTTATATGCTAAACTTACCTCGCTTGGACTAAATGATACGCTCATCAACTGGGTTTCTAGATTCCTTGATAAAAGACGAATACTTGTCGTAGTTGATGGCTTTTTTCAAAAGAAGTTAGCATTCCGCGGGCGTGCCACACGGATCAGTAATAGCGCCTATGCTTTTTCTCCTATACATAAATGATCTTATTTCTTCAACGACCAACCCGATCCATTGCTTTGCTGACTGCAGCACTTCATTATAGTTCATCTTAGTCTATCTATAATCGTAATCCACGTTCTATCTCAAATCAAGCTGAAATGGCAATTTCAATCAACAAAGACTTTCAACGTATCCTCGAGTGGCGAAATAGTAAGCTAGTTAAATTTAATGCTAATAAAACTCAATGTTGCCTTGTGTCCGCCAAAGAAAATGGATCATTTCCTGTTGTAAGTATGAACGGATGAATTCTGAAGTATCAGACCCTATTACTATGTTGGAAATGACTGTCATGGGTGGACCACTTGATTGTTTATTGATTAAAATGTGCAAATAATGATTTGTTTTGTAACGTTTTTATTTACGTTCCGCCAACTTTATAGGTTATTTGATTAATTACTGTTCATAGTTATGTATTCTTTGAAATATAAATTTACTTTTGAGAATTTATGCATTGGCATACAGGCAACTTAATTTGAGCTGGCCTCCCACGTTGCATATTTCGTAATTAATTAATGGCATTAGATTTATCATTTATTGACCACAAATGACCACCAACAACTTTTATTGACCACCCTCTGTTAAAAAGTTATTGCAAAAATAAGATTGAGGGGGTCAACTTCACACGCCCCCCGAAATCGAAAATCGCCAATTTTTATTACTCTATCGGATTGACCATCGTTTGACAATGATTGACCATGAATTTGATTTGTTTGACCACCCTTCAAAAAAAAAAAAAACTAAAATATACTTTTATATTCATTATAAGGCATGGTCGATCCTCGAATATGCTTTTTGAGAATTGAGCACCCTTCATTTCCTATGAATAATCATCCAGAAGAACAGTTAATTTTGTTTAGTAATGTACTATTTCGAATTTTGAGACATGGTCAATCCTTGAATATGCATTTTGAAACATGGTCAATGGTTGTATATGCATTTTGAGGATTGACAATCTTTATGTCCTATCAATAATCATCCAGAAGAACACGTAGTGGATTTTGATTAATAATGTATTATTTCGAATTTTGAGACACGGTCAATCATCGAATATGCATTTTGAGAAATGATTAATCCTAGAATATGCTTTCTGAGCATTAACCATGTTTTATTCCTTATGAAGAATCATCCACATGAACAAGTAGTGCAGTTTGATTAATAACGTATTATTTCCAGTTTTAAGACATGGTCAATCCTCGAATATGCTTTTTGAGACATGGCCAATCCTCGAATATGCTTTTTGAGGATTGGCCATCTTTTATTTCTTATGAATAATCATCCAGAAGAACACGATAAGTGCATTTTGATTAATAATATATTATTTCCAATTTTAAGACATGGTCAATTTTATTTCGTAATTCCTTCGAATTTTGGGAAGTGTTTTTTTGTGCTATGGCAGAGGTTCTGTTGTCATTTAATTTCTTTGAATATTCCCACTTTTTGTCTGCAGCTAGTCGCAGCATTTTAATTCTATCGCAGTCAGAGCCCACCAAGGAAATGAATTTGTTATTTTATCTTTTTATCGATTTTTTTTTGCGCGAAGGCGGCCTTAATTTCGTAGCTTTAGTTACAGCTTTAATAAAGAGATCATACTTTTGGTTGGGTAAGAGTCGGTCTTATTTAAGTGAGAAAAAATCGACATATGGGCTTTGAAAGTTAATTTCAAATCTTGACCAACTAGCTCTAATGGATTTAATTTTGAACGATTTTTTCTCGTACTTTTCTTTTTTAATTCAAATATTTATTAGAACTGGAAAGTGATCGGAGCCCCAGAGCTCGTCGCTTACGTTAATATCTAGTTTGTGCGCTAGGTTTGTAGATGAGAAAACAAGATCAATGTTCGATTTGGTATTATGGCGTGCGTTTATGTGAGTTTAAATGTTGTCATTGTGTAAACATAGATTATTCGAAATAATACATTGTTAATCAAAATGCTCTACGTGTTCTTCTGGATGATTATTCATCGGAAATAGAAGATGGTCAATCATCAAAAACATATTCGAGGATTGACCATGTCTTAAAATTCGAAATAATACATTATTAATCAAAATGCACTACTTGCTCTTTTGCATAATTATTCATAGGAAGTAAAAGATGATCAATCCTCAAAATGGATATACACACATTAACCATGTCTCAAAAAACATATTCTAGGATTTACCATGTCTTAAAATTCGAAATAATACATTATTAATCAAAATGCACTACTTGTTCTTCTGGATGATTATTCATAGGAAATAAAAGATGGCCAATCCTCAGAAAAAATATTCAAGGATTGACCATGTCTCAAAATGCGCATTCGAGGATTGACTATGTCTCAAAATGCATATTCGGGGATTGACCATGTCTCAAAATGCATATTCGGGGATTGACCATGTCTTAAAATTCGAAATAATACATTATTAATCAAAATGCACTACTTGTTCTTTTGCATAATTATTCATAGGAAGTAAAAGATGGTCAATCCTCAAAATTCATATACAAACATTGACCATGTCTCAAAAAGCATATTCTAGGATTGAACATGTCTTAAAATTCGAAATAATACATTATTAATCAAAATGCACTACTTGTTCTTCTGGATGATTATTCATTGGAAATAAAAGATGGTCAATCCCCAGAAAAAATATTCAAGGATTGACCATGCCTCAAAATGCGCATTCGAAGATTGACTATGTGTCAAAATGCATATTCGAGGATTGACCATGTCTCAAAATGCATATTCTAGAATTGACCATGTCTTAAAATTCTAAATAGTACATACTTAATCAAAATGCACTACATATTCTTCTGGATGAATAGTCATAGGAAATAAAAGATGTTCAATCCTCAAAAGGATTGACCATGTCTCAAAATGTGTATTCGAGGATTGACCATGTATCAAAATGCATATTTGAGGTTTGACCATGTCTTAAAATTCGAAATAATACATTATTAATCAAAATGCACTACTTGTTCTTCTGCATGATTATTCATAGGAAATAAAATATGGCTAATGCTCAAAACGCATATCCTAGGATTAATCATTTCTCAAAATGCATATTCAATTATTGACGTATCTCAAAATTCGAAAAAATACATTATTAATCAAAATGCACTACGTGTTCTTCTGGATGATTATTCATAGGAAATAAAAGGTGGTCAATCCTCAAAATGCATATACAAGCATTGGCCATGTCTCAAAGTTCGAAATAGTACATTATTAAACAAATTGCACTGCTCTTCTGGATGATTATTCATAGGAAATGAAGGGTGGCTAACCCTCAAAAAGCACATTCCCTGCCTTATAATGAATATAAAAGTATATTTTAGTTTTTTTTTTGAAAGGTGGTCAAACAAATCGAATTCATGGTCAATCATGGTCAAACGATGGTCAATCAGATAGACTAATTAAAATTGGCGATTTTCGATTTCGGGGAATAAGTGTGAAGTTGGCCCCCCAACCTTATTTTTGCAATAACTTTTTAACAGAGGGTGGTCAATTAAAATTGCTGTTGGTTCTTTGTGGCCAATAAGTGGGCAATCAAATGTTATTAATTAATTACGAAATATGCAACTTAGGGGGCCAGCTTCACACAGCTCTTAATTTGTTCGGTTTAACTAGTGAACAACAGATAACTTTTTTGGATGTAGGTTACTATAAAAATACTCTGGTGATTACTATAATGGTAAAATGCTTCTACTACTAAACTGTACGTTTATTTCACTAAAATATTACAATTTTGCATTTACAGTTAAAGTTTAATAATGATTGACAACGCTGCCTTTAAAAATCAGTGTTCCGCTACAAAATTCAAATGTTGGTTGAATATTATGTTTACAAACTTTACCCCATTAGTTCTTTCAAAAAACCTGATTCGATAAAGGGTCTTCTTACTATATCTATCGGCAATTTGGCATGGGATGGAGAAATGTTGATATTAAAAAAATAAACGGTTCCTTACTATCAGAATTATTGAAGTTCAACATATTTCTGTATTTTTTGCATTACTCATTTAGCTACAAAATACAGGGTTTCACCTTTCCGAATTTGGTTATACAGATTTACTTTAAAATCAAATTTTCTACTTTATAATGGATCTTGTAGGCCAGCCCTTATAAACATCTTGTTAGCTTCCTAGGAGTTTTATCCTATAACGTTTACTTAAAACTTGATTAGGTCGTACATTGATATTGTCAGCGTGCACTGTATGGTGCGGCGCGGGTCTGAACCATACACACCATCGCGTTATTGAATTGTTGTAAGCTTCGGTGACTACATTTTTCTAGAAGTATAGATGTTATGGGTATTTCACTTGTACTTACCTGTGTGATCTGATTCCTTACGTTTAGTGTGGGTGGTATTCGTTGAGCACTTTTCATTTCTACGAACTTTATATGTGATGTAACGTAAATGGCATGAATCTGATAGTGCACAACTGACGTTTCTTTCGCATACTTCGTGCCTTTTGCTTCACCTTACTACTACAATTTGAAAAGCAATTACATTACATATATAAACGCAACATACACGTTACGAAATAGCTGTAACTTGATTCTTATATAATACCAATTATTCAATTTTCATCTGTTGTACTGAATACTGAATTGATAGAATCTTCAAAGGTGAATCATACCTAGGGAATAGCAACACACTATCATCTAGAGGTTGTGTCTACAGGAAACCCGTGTGTGGGTGGTTATCCGTGATCATACCAGTGGTACGTTGGATGTACAATAGTTTAACGTAAATTGTAGCTTTTGGATAGTGGCAGCTTACCTTTTGAATGTTGTTGAACGCATAACGTTTTTCTGTCTCTAAACAGTTTTAGTTCCATTGCGAGATTTTATTTTAAAGTTGGACTACTGCGATTGCTAATTTAAAAGAAGATTGTTGACAAAACTGTAGCGTTGTGATGGTCAGAAACGTTGGTATTGAGTTGATCTAGATTAATAATTTGTAGCTCTTTATTTTTTTAAGCACTTCTGAGAATGAAAAACGCAAAATTAAAAGTTGTGTGAACAAAAGTATTTAGGTTGCCCTTCATCCAAGCGGCGCGGGTCTAAGATTTGCGGAACTTTCGTCCCCCACATTTCGTCTCCCACATTTCGTCCCCCACATTTTATCCCTGCACATTTTGTCTCCAGACAATTTGGTCCCCGCACATTTCGCCTCCACACATTTCGTCCCCAGACAATTTCGTGCCCGCACATTTCGTCCCTACACATTTCGTCCCCGAAAGCTTGTGTAATAAGGAGGGTAATGAATAGACCTCGGGAAATACATTATAACATAAGAACATATGGAAGAACATATTTGTGGCTTTTTTTACTGTTACTGCATATTTGCAATACTTTTGCGCAATAAAGCATATTGATTTTCCCAAGCTAATAAAGATCTCCAAAGGTAAATAATATCTTACAGTTCTATCTGCGACATCATAACAACGATGTGATGTTCTAAAAAAGAATAAATAAAAACAGGCGGGTTTGAAAAAATAAATATAAACGGCTTTGAAGTAATTCAGTGTCTGTCATAATTTTGTATTTAGCTGTTACTAGTATTTAACTCTGAATTAGTTAATTTGTGGTAGTTATTAAGAAAAAAGGATGGCGTAATTTTCAAATATAGGAAAATATGATATGCTATCGTGTTACTATGTCAACGAAATTCCAAAGAAGCGGAACTCATGTATTTAAACAAATATTCAGGGAGACAGCAGCCTCATAAAACCACATTTAGGAACTTGTCAGTTAATTTAAGAGAACATGGTGCATTTAAAAAGCCTGTAAATTCCCGCAAAAAACCTTTCAATGAAGAAAAAGCAAATAATGTTTTATTAGCTGTTACGGAAAATCCTGAAATTTCTACGCGACTCATTAAACAAACAATTGAAGTGGCCTATTCTACTGCTCATTTTATTTTACAAGAAAATACGTCCATTTAAATTTAGAATTTGTCAGGGACTTCGACCAGGGGATTCAGCGAGGTGCAGAGAGTTGTGTGAATGATATACCAGGAAATGTACGGATAATGAGCAATTTCCATATAAAATCATTTAGTCGGATGACCAATAATAGAAAATAACAGAAGAAATGCTTACTATTGGGCGAAAGAAAATCCTATAGTTTATAAAGTGCACAGACATCAACACCGTTTCGGGTTTTTAATATGTGGGCTGCAATATTCGGAATGCGAATAATAGGTCCATTTTTCTATAACGGATCTTTAAATTCTGAACGCTACCAAAATTTCTTAGAAAAAGAAGTAGAAGCAGCTTTACCTGAGTTACCTCAAGCAGGTTTGAAGATTACTGGTTTTTAAAAGGCGGTGCTCTGACACAATTCCAGAGTAG
The DNA here is from genome assembly GCA_036346205.1 of Vesta saturnalis. Lineage (NCBI taxonomy): Eukaryota > Metazoa > Arthropoda > Insecta > Coleoptera > Lampyridae > Vesta > Vesta saturnalis. Next base: position 9,150,396 of record JARFJB010002231.1, on the reverse strand, counting down.
TCTAGGAATATTTATCGGCAAGGTTTCCAGCAAGATAGAACATATTCGAGAGTAAGATGGCCAGTACAATCCCTCTTGACTTTTTTGTCTGGGAATATGCCAATAATTATATTTACCGACACAATATTGAAAATGACAATTGCGGACTTAGTTCTCGAAGCATTTGATAGTATTACGCCTCAAATGCTTCGCAATGTTTTGAATTCAAGTGTAAGACGGAGTTATTTGTGTTTGGAAAATAATGGAGAACTTTTTGAACAACTATCATAAGATTTATAAGTAATTCTTACATTAATTTACACTAAAACGAAAAGGAATTAGTAGTTTTGTTATTACCGTCAATTTGTTTGTTGACATTAACTTCTAATATTAAGAAACTTTATTATGGCGTGTGTAATAATCATGTCGGAAAGTTACTGCATCAACTTTTTGAAAATGCATAATGTATAAAAGGTTCAAAACGCGATGAGATCATCAAATGTGATGCATTACTGAATTTGTAATATTCAAAAATCAGTTTTCAAAACATCAGGACCGTATTTAAAAACTATGCCACGTTAAACCCCTTAACAAGTTGCCACGAAGGAGTGTATTTTTGCTCTAGCATGTATAATAACGCCAGAAAAAAATAAAATAGAAATTTAAAAAATTCAAATTTTTACAAATATCTCAAAAACAAAAAATCACACCATCAATTTTTTTGTCATTTTATTGGTCCCCTAATTACTCAACTTTTCTCCCATTTAACCGGAGTATCTATTTCCGAGATCTCCATAGTTGGAATACTTATCTTGGACACAGTATATATATATATATATATATATATATATATATATATATATATATATATATACAACGTGTCCGGGAAAATGTTGGAAAGCGCTCGGATTTAGATAGAAGACGAAAAAATAACATGACAAGTTCCTACGGAGATGTGAGCCCCTAAAGGACGACGCTGGAAATAAGTTTTTCTTAAATAACTTTTAACGTACTTAACATAATTTAACAAAAATTCAGTATGATGGCCACTAGTAAGGGCCTCTTAAAATAGTATCCTTGAAACATATTTAGCTTGTTTAGTTTACCAGGGATGGCCTAAGTTGTACACTTTAACGCCTAAATTTTTAACGCCCTGTATGATAAAGATAGCTTGAACCTTTACCTAAAAAAAGGTATACTTGTTTAATATCGATAAAATTAACTATTTTCGAGAAAAAACATAATAAACGAATTAATGTTTCATTTTCATTTAATTAAAAACTTCAAAAGTGGGTTTAACATGGGTTCCGTGAAGTCAGATACACTCGTGAGCATGACGAATTGAGGACTGCTGTACCCGCCACAATAACCCCACATTGTTACTTAGCACATCACAACGAAACGTGATTCTCTGTAGAAGCTCCTCCCTAGTATCAACCGGACTGGAATACACCAAGGTTTTCAGGTGTCCCCACAGGTAAAAATCCAAAGGCGTCAGGTCGGGACATCTAGGAGGCCAGGCGATAGGCCCACCTCTACCTATCCAACAGTTTGGATAGACGTTATTTAAGTGTTCCCGCTCAGCAACGCTAAAATGAGGTGGTGCCCCGTCGTGCATAAAGTACATGTTTCGGCGAGTTTCAAGAGGTAAATGCTCTATTAAATCTTGAAAAGCGTTCTGGAGGAACTCCAAATAAAATTGTCCATTCAATCGCGCCGACAATACAAATGGTCCAATAAAATGACTCCTGCCCAGATATTAATTGATTGAAACTGATGTTGATGATGCGAAACAATAGTTGCATGAGGATTTTCTTCAGCCTATACGTGTGAGTTGTGTAAATTCGTGATACAACTTTTGGTAAAAGCTGCTTCATCTGTAAAAATAATAGTGCTAATGAAGTTTTCATTATTTCGTTGCTGATCCAATAGCCAGTTTTCGAACTGCATTCTACGAGGTAAATCTGCAGGAATCAATTCATGCACTTTTTGCAAATGATATGGGTATAACAGGTATTGAAGAACTTCATGAATTATTGTTTTCGGCTTGTTAAATTGTGCGGCTTTTTTGCAAGTGCTCGTTGAAGGAGTGCCATCTACAGCATTCAAAATATTTTCCTATAATTCCACCTTACGCACTGTTCTTGTCAGACCAGCAACAGTGCTTTCTTTCTTCAACATTCCTTAAGTTATAAAGAAAGTCAATATTATTACCTTAGTAACCGAAATCACTCATCATTCTCTCTTAGACGTTGATCAAAGCATTGTAAGAGGCAAGACCATGCATGAGATGCATATCTGCATATTCAATAAAAGTGAATTCCATATTTCGAATAAGTTTACAATTCAAATCACCACGAAATCCAAAAATCAATAAATTTAAAGTAAATTAATGTCGATCAATGTATCAGCGATGTGACAAATGTCAAGTTCTAAAATGCAGATTATTTATTTATTTCGTATCATAGGAATGTTTGACATATGTTTTTTTGAGTGAAGATAAATAAAATGAACAAGAAACAAAATTATACCTCGTGGGTCAATAAACTCACTTAAGTTTGCAACATTTTTTAAATAATTAATATGTTTAATTTGGTTTTCCTAATTTATTATTAAAAGACTGTTTTCTCGTAAAAATTCGAAAAAAGCTGGCATAATTTTTTTTAATAATTTATTAATTATGAAACATTAATTCGTTTATTATTTTTTTTCTCGAAAATAGTTCATTTTATCGAAATTAAACAAATATACCTTTTTTTAGGTAAAGGTTCAAGCTACCCAAAAATATTTTTTTAGATCTTTATCATACAGGGTGTTAAAAATGTAGGCGTTAAGGTGTACAACTTAGTCCATCCCTGGTAAACTAAACAAGCTAAATATGTTTCAAGCATACTATTTTAATAGGCCCTTACTAGTGGCCATTATACTGAATTTTTATTAAATTATATCAAGTACTTTAAAAGTTATTCAAGAAAAACTTATTTCCAGCGGCGTCCTTTAGGGATTCACATCTCCGTAGGGAGGGTGTGGAGGAAAAAAATTTATAGGAACTTGTCATGTTATTTTTTCGTTTTCTATCTAAATCCAAGAGATTTCCACATTTTTCCGGACGCCCTATATATATATATATATATATATATATATATATATATATTGAGATGTTTATAAATTACATTAGTATAGCTATGTAATTCACATAGCAAGTAATTTCATTAATTTGTACAAATGGTACATTACGTTATATATAATATTAGGTAGGGATGATTGATTAACATTGAGATGGATGTAAATTTAAATAATTCATAATAAAATGTTAAAATAATAATATTCGACAACATATTACACGTAAGTATAAGGTATGTTAGTTATCGTAATGCATTAAATCAAGTTCAATTTTAGTTAGTAGGTTTATTTAAGCATAATGTTTCCTAAAGGCATGAGGTACAGGCTGTAGATAACAAATATGATGTTAAAATTAGGATTAGGCATAAATCAATGTCACAATTTCATTGTACGCAGCCAAGAATTATGAAAACGTTCGTGTTTGTGCGAAAAACGAATATAAGTGCTAAAATTACATAAAAACAGAATAAATACATTGGTGATTAACCATAAAACATAAACAAGCCAGCAGTTCTGGGATAATTGTGATTAATTAACATTTACAGACATTAAATTAGCGATATGCAACAATTCAATACAAGTCTCAGAAGAACTTACAAACTTTTAAAAGTGTGAGAATAAATTAAATTAAGACATAAACATTAAGATTATACACTTTCACAAACATTTAAAGTGCTTAAAAGTGTAAAATTATACATTAAAAATTATTGTATTAATTTGAGGTTATGTTATTTCCTCACATAAAAATTATGTAAAAATTGTTATAGATTGGGACAATTTAATCAAAATAAATTATAAAAGGTAAAAATAGTAAAGTAGCCTCAATTTCAAGTCACAATTCACTATATTAGTGACTATTTTACCAAATTTTGTTTTTAAGGATGTATGAAAATTTCAGATAATTTTCCTTTCAAATTGGCCGTAGGCATTTAAAAGATGTGTATTTATATGTAGTAGCATCCCATATTCATGTGGAAATCAATTCCAGGCCTGTAAAGTGCATAGAATTAGTTTAAAATCAATAAATCAATGTAAAAATCAACATGGTTAATAATTGGAGGAATTACTTCGTGAAAATCTTGTTAGTTTTAAGATAGGTTTAAGGGGTCAAAAGTTATGAGATTTTGAAATTAAATTGTAATTTAAGAAAAGCATTAGCCAATCAGAATTGAGGAAAAATTGGATGTAGTTGTTGATAACAATCGACGAGCTTGGTTTCTAACGATTTGCTGAAGGATTAGTAGCTCTCTCAGTTTTTCTCTGTTCCAACAACTTGCTAACCGAGATGTTAATGTCTCTTTCGATAAAAGTAAAGTGCGGTTTTAGTATCGGCAGTGTTAAAAACAAGTGATATTCATTTGTCGGTAAATAATAAATTAAGGTTAGTTTACCTTTTTTAAATAAAAATTCGGTTGTTATCTACAGCGAGTGAAGATATTTCCGGAGATTCGGCATTGTTTTTAAGTTTGTTTTTGTTTACGTTTGTTATGGATATTGTTAATTGTGTTTTCTTCGTGTTTCTATTATTATACATTTTATTTATTGGAAGCGTGTTTAATTTAAATAACCTTCAAACTACTCATGCATTTCAAAAATTATTTTGAAATAAAAATAATAATGTGAAAATAAAGATTTATCAATATGGAGAAATATTAGTGAAACTTACGTAAACGAATAATCATTAAGAGAGAAGAAAATTTGGATGTTCAAGAAGCAGATTTGGTTTTCGAACGAGCAGTTTTCTACGGTCAACTACATCAGCGTGAAGAAGATAAGGAGGGCATTTATGTGAGTGTTATAACTTTATGTACGTTATTGTTGACATTGATATTTTCATTGGTGTGTTAATGATTTCCATATTTTGTACTAAACATGATGTGCGACAACTTGTATGCATGTCCAAAGGGAACATTAATTGAGCTAAAATTAAATGATTATTAGAAAATTTATTAAATTTAAACATATTTGTACTTACATGTATATGGCGTATTTGCTTTTTGTTTGTAATGAAAGGTCACATGAATGCGTATTCATAGCGCATGCTCAATTATACATTTGAAGATTTTTTGTTATGTACAGGGAGTTGCACATATATCGATGCAAATTAAAATTTATAATTCTATTTCTTTAAATAATTTGGATGTAATAAAATATAAATGGGCGACAACTCAATGTGTATTAATCACATTACTTATAATTATAAACATTCAAAATCATAATATAAATCAATAAAATAATAATTTACTTTACCATATAAACTTAAAGTCTCTTCTAAATTTGAACCCTATCCCCTTTGATGAGTCTTTACATGCGACTGTTTAAAAGTTAGTTGGGCAATATAAATATTAGTACATGTGACTGTTAAGCCGATTATTAACAATTATTAGTAACCTTTGTAAAAAGAGATATCAGTTCAATATATATATATATATATATATATATATATACATACATACAAGGTGAATCTTATCTAATCCGCCAAAATTAAAGGAGTACGCGTTTTTTTCAATATCTTTCGACTGTTTCGAAATGATTTCATGAAATTTCGTAGACGGGGGTTTTTTGAGATGACAAATTCAAATTTGTGGTCCATTTAGTTGTTGTTTCTAGAGGGCGCCAGCGGTAACCATTGTGACCCATTTAAATCGTTGCAATTTTGTTGACACTGTAGCCATTCTGGACTAGAAAAATCGATTCTCCTATCCTTTCTGCCAAAGAAAGGTATATCTCAGTGAAGTCCCTAGGAGCAACCTTTTCCGAGAAAACCGCATTTAAAACTCACAATGTTTATTTATTTAAAACTAACTTTTGTAAGGAGCAAAAATATCCAACATCAAAAGAAAATATTAAAATTAATATTAAAAGTAAACATGTTCTTTTGATAAAAATCAAAAACCCGTATACGAAATTTCATGAAATTATTTCGAAACAGTCGAAAGGTATTGAAGAAAACACGATTTTTTTTCAACTTCGACACCCTGTATCTCGAAACGAAGCATTTCCGGACGCATGTAATTAAACTTTTGCTTAGAATAATGACTTCTAGTGCTTTTTAATTTTGGCGATTAGATAAGATTCACATATCATTTAAAGTAATGTATACCTTTTGAACCGTTCGGTAAATTCATAAATTTAGAACGGTATTATGTGCCACTAATTGTTAAATTTTAGGCTAAGATGACAACTTCATTTGTCAAAATGACAGATTGGCATAATTTCGATTTTTCTTTGCTTAATGCAAACTTCGACTTCTAAACTTTTGATTCATTTATTTTCAAATGGCGACCAAATTTTTAAAATGTTATTCAAGAAAACTTATTTCCAGCGGCGTCCTTTAGTTCAATTTTAGGAACTTGTCATATTTAACTTTATCTAAAATAGAGATTTCAACATTTTTCCGGACACCATATATATATATATATATATATATATATATATATATATATATATATATAATAGCTGTTCCCGTTCGGTAAATTGCGATTAAATTTAGAACGGTATTATGTGAGCTAATTGTCTATTTTTTAAGCTAAAAATGACAACTTCATTTGTCAAAATGACAGATTGGCATAATTTCGATTTTTCTTTGCTTAATGCAAACTTCGACTTGGAAAACTTTTGATTCATTTATTTTCAAATGGCGACCAAAAATGTTTTAGCAACACTGTTATTAATATTATTATTTATTTTTTGGTTATTTAACTTACAAAAATTTTAGGTAAGTAACTAATACGAAACTAATTAAAATTACAAAATAAGTTAAACTCATTAAAAAATTTGAACTAATTAATAATTAAATTATTATACATTTTTGTTATGAACGAATAAGTTCAAATTAACATAAGTAATTTGATTGTAATCTCATTATATTTAATTTACATGTTTACATACATAAAATTTACATCGATTGGGGCTTGAACTGATGGCGCAGTTGGTTAGCGCGAACTCTAGAAAGTACGTAGGTTCAAATCCTACCTAGGTAAACTTTTATTTATGTATTTAATAAAATTAATAATTAAAATTAAATTATTAAATTTTGTTATGAACGAATAAGTTCAAAAGTAAATAAGTAATTAAAATTATTATTAATTTTATTAAATACATAAACAAAAAGTTTGCCTCGAGTAGGATTTGAACCTACGACCTGTACTTTCATAGAGTACCGCGCTAACCATCTGCGCCATCGAGATACAAAGCACCAATCTGTGTAAATTTTGTCTTTACGTATGTAGAATTGATGTAAATTCCAGTATAATAAAAAATTAAGATTTTATTTTGCAAAGTACGCGCAATTTAAATTAAATGATATTTTCAAAATGACAAATTTTAGAAAGCTATACCAACAAAGCTTAATTGTTGCATAATTAAAGTGGAACATACTTACCGCCAGAAACTACTTAAATGAAATCAAATCTAAAATTGGAAGCCATTTGAAAATGAATGAATAAAATGTTTTGAAAGTTTGAATTAAGCAAAAAAAGACCTTCAAAATGAAGTATCACATGACCCTCTACTCTACTAAAAAAATCGAAGCTATGCCAAGCTGTAATTTTGACAAATGAGTTATCATTTTCAACTTAAAAAATTGATAATTGTCTCGTATAATACCGTTCCAAGTTTCATCGCAATATACCGAACGATACAAATGTTAGAGAGGAGGGGGCGACGGACTTTATGTCCTCACTATAGATTGCCGACCTATCCTGCTTATCCAATTGATCTGTTGGATTGCGCAAAAGATTGCGCGTGCGCGCGTGGGGTGACGCACCGTATACGCCACGGAGATTCTGTAGGAGCATATTGGAATTTTTAATTCTTTTTTCTTAGAGCAAATACAGGGTGTTTAGGAGCACAATTTAAAAATAATTGCAACTATATAGGGTGTTCACAACAAAGGATCCATATCAAAGTTATATGAATAAAATAAAGGCAAGTTGCAATAGAATTCCCTGTACCTAAAACCTACCATTTCAAAGATATTTAATGATTTTTGAAATTACAGGCTTGGGATCAAAATTTTGCTACGTTCATTATTATTGAAACAGCCTAGCCTCTGTCAGTACTTTGCAAAATGGTTGTTGTGTAAGAAATTTTTGTTAAGAAAATATGCAGGGCACTCAAAAATCAAATGTCAACTGCAGGTATCTAATATTGCAAGTAACTCTCTTATTTTAAATAGCACACCCTGTATTTAATAAAAAAAATTTTTTTAAATTTTATAACCTTTCGAAATATACTAGGGTTCCCTTTACCTAACTGTAACAGTTTTTGATTTATTTTGAAATTTGGCAAGGTGGCATTTACAATATTTAATTATTATTTGACATTTGTAATGACCTTGTAATAATAAGCGAATTTGTCCTACGAAAATTGTGTAAAATGAAAACATACTCTGCATATAAAAGAATCGATATGATTTTAACGATTGGAGAATGGAGCAGAAAGAGTTTATACTCAAAAATATCCCACTCTTAATCATCCAAACAAAAAGTATTGCAAGGATTGTTGGAAGTTTTCCGTAGAACGGAAGTATAGCATACTTGCGTTTGAGTTTGAGGCAATTGTCGCCCTTGTTGAGAATCCCCACACAAGTCAGGGTAAATAAGTCCAGAAGTAGCTTTCAGCAAACGAAGCGTTGGTATATAATTAAAAAACACAAATTTCATCCATACCGTATTCAGTTACATCAGGATCTGCTTGATAATAATTTCATTCGAAGACTTGATGTTTGCCTATGGGCCCTCGCCAAAGCGGGCGAAAATGATAATTTTCGCGACTCTGTACGTTTTCAGACGAATCTACGTTCCATAATAACGCACTGGCCAACAGACACAATTTCCATTACTACAGTGATGAAAATCCCCAGTTAGTTAGCACCTTGAGCATCAGCACCGATGATCTGTTAACGTCGGAATTTTGGATCGCACATAATATAGTCTCTTTTTAATGGAAATTCAAACGGTCAAAAGTTTAAAAGATGTGGCTTCATTTAGATGGTGCTCCGGCACATTTTGAAGTCCGAGAATATTTCAATAGAAGTTTCACTAATAAATCGATAGGACGGGATGACACAAAATTGGCCGGCAAGATCCCCAGATATGAGTTTTTTTTGGGGCTAAATTGTTTATAACGTACCTCCAACTACACCTGATGACATGAAGGCCAGCATACGCAATGCCTTTGAAGCAATAACACCTCAAATGTTATTAAATGTAAAGAGGCCTTTCCAAGACAGAATATGGCCTTGTATTGATCAAAATGAACGCTACTTCGGACATTTATTAAAGTAGAAGCATGTGTTTGTAGTTGTAATTATTTTTTAAATTCTATACGTGATTAAATTATTTCCATGTTTTATTAATATCCCGTATTTTTTTATCAATTAGCACTAAGTTTTATTTACCCCACAAAATAAAAAAAGATGTCATCTTGTATTTCAAGGCCATCTTTATATTGAAAAATTAGATGTAATATTTAAAATAAAAAGGAATCAAAATAACTCAAAATTTGTATGAGTTAGGTATAGGGTACCCTAATATAATTTGAAAGGTTATAAAATTTTACAACAAACTCTTTTATTAAATAAAGGGTGTGCTATTTAAAATAAGGCATTTATTTGCAATATTAAGTACCTGCATTTGACATTTGATTTTTGAGTGCCCTGTATATTTTTTTAACAAAAATTTCATGCTGTCTTACACCACAACCGTTTTGCAAAGTACTGACAGAGGCTACGCTGTTTCAAAAAAATAAAAACTATAATTAAACGTAGTTTCAAAACATTAAATACTTAACGTAGTTCAATTCAAATTTGCATTGCTTATTTATTTTCCAAAAATCATTAAATATCTTTGAAACGGTAGGTTTTAAGAAATATAAAATTGAATGTCTTTTTGAACTTGCCTATTTAATTTTATTCATAGATTCCAAAATACTATAATATTTAGAAAAAATTTAAAGAAAATCATATAAATTTGATATGGATCTTTGTTGGTGAACACTAGATAGTTGAATTTTTTAATATATCTCCTAAATACTATATATGTCTAGGAAAAATTAATTTAAAAATTCCAATAGGTCCTATAGAAACTCTTGTATGATCATATATATATATTAAATAATAATAATATATATATTATATAATGCTAATATTTTTTATTTTAAGAATATTTTTTATTAATTTTATTGATTATTAATGTCATTTTGATTCAAAATTGTTATCATACATGTTGATTCCAATTGGTACAGTGACAAAATACAATAGTTTTGTGTCATAAAGTAACGCATAACATTCTTTATTAGTTAAATTAACAATATTATCAAAAATACTTGTTGTCTAGCGGCAATTGGTTTAAATGTAGTTTGTAATGTTTTGTTACATTGTTAACTAATAAAGAATGTTATTTACTTTATGAGCAAACAAAACTATTGTATTTTGTCACTGTACCAATTGAATCAACATGATACATTATTGAATCAGCTCATAGACAATCCGACAATTGAAACAAATGGGGTGTTCCATTTAAAAAAATGGTGGTGACGTCATTACTGAAAGTAATTCACCCTGTATATTAGATTATTATTTTAAAATACGGTAAATTAAAATCAAAAATCGACGTGTTCCAGGATTATTTCTAAAATGGTCTATTTAGCTAAAATTAATTTGTTCCATACTTTAGGAACATGTAAATATATATATATATATATATATATATATATATATATATATATATATATATATATATATATATATATATATATATATATATATATATATATATATATATATATATATAGTGGACGGAGGATTTCTCCTTAACTATTAGAGATATCAAAACCAATTTTGGTGTGGTAATGCACGATCATTGGACCTACATTCTAAAAATATTTAGGTATATAGAAGGTGATTGACAAAAAGTATTCCAACCCAAACCTGTGTTTTTTTAAATAGAACACCCTGAATATTTTTGCATTTTGGGATTCACTGTTACATTTATAATAAAAGTAATAGAAATAGAAATAGAAACAGAAATTTGTATATGTATCACTAACAGTTCAGCAGATATCGTCACTTTAGTACCACAATAGAGTTAACTTTGGAACCACGATGCGAGCATTGTCACCACGATTTTGTAAATCAGTTTATACCACCGACTATTACTAATAGTCTCCTAACAAACAAACTGTGATTTTTTCGAAAACATGTAAAACTATACAGAATGATTAACGTACGCGAAATGTAATTTTTATCAATTTTCTCAAATGTATATTTTTGTAAATTTCGATTCTCCGTGAATTGATAATAGCCATAAGATGGACTCGTCTTGAGATATTGACGCTTTATTTGAAAATATTGACATACGGAAGAACAAACACCCTGAATAGTTGAAATTATTTTTAAATTGTGCTTATATATTTATATATATATATATTATATATATATATAAAGGATGTTTATGAAAATATTCGAAAATAATCTAAAATCAGTTAGAGATACAAACGTTGTATTTATTGTGTGTACTATTCAATCAGAAACTTAATTTTTAAAGTGATTATGAAAACTCTGGCCAATCTAATTGTTGTTGAACAACAATTTAAAAACTATAGAAATTCAGGGGTTTTCCTATGTCGCTAGTGCGCTAAAAAGCAAAAGTTCGTAAATGTGCACGACTATAGCAGGCGCAATAAATACGTCTCTTTTATATTGAGGCTAAGTAAAAACAGCGTAATAGTTGAAATTATTTAAATAGTATATATATATATATATATATATATATATATATATATATATATATATATATATATATATATAGATATGTTTGTGTTGTGCTTAAGTGTCTCGTGTGCGTGCGATAGTCATCGTGTGCGTGCGTAGCGCGTCGTGGTTTTTGTGTGTGCTGTGTCATGCGACTGTATGTTTAAGTATTATAATATATATATATATATATGTATGTTTAATTACATATGCATCGTGCGTTCATGTCGTAGTGCGTGCGTGCTGTGCGTGCGTGCGTGCGTCGTATGTGTTGTGTTGTGTGCGTGCGTGTACGTGCGTGGTCTAGTGTGTGTGTGTGTGGTGCGTGCGTGCGTGCGTGGCGTGCGTGCGTGCGTGCGTGTGTGTGTGTTTTACGAAAATTTATTATATATGGACCTTCGGGTTCGAGGGATTATTTGTGCGTTATCAATTTTTTTTATAGGAAAAGAAGTGGGGTGAAAAAATCATTCAGGAGCATAGCAGAACGTGCCGGATCATCTAGTGATTAAATAAATATAACTGACGACGTTATACAAATGAAAAAAGATGAAATGAAATCTGATTATGATTTAAATTGGTAATGAATATTTATTGTCTAAAAGAGGCAGATTGCAATGTGTTACAGACCATACTTAAAATTAACTAATAACATGAACTACCTAAGTATTACCTATTCGTTAATTTCATTTATATCTTATGAGATACAATGGTTACTTGGTTGGGTATACATTATTTTTAACTCCTCAAACTACAAATCAAATATAAAGAGTAACATCGGATTCACTAAATTTCCAATTAGAGTAGCTACCCTAAACGCACTCTAGAAAATAACGATTGCGCACATAACATTCGTGACAGTTTAACCTAACCAGTATCTAAAAACCAATAATATCGAAGCAAAGTGTTGCGTTTTATTAAATTTCTAAACAAAACTTGACAATAGGTTGCATAAAATTTCATAATATCATAATAAATACTGGAATTGTTCACGACCTTGTCGTGCATATAACCCAGCTCCACGTTTAATACTGCAGGAGAACCAGTGAATTATTTATTTCTTTTCATTTAATTCTTATTTATGCAGTAACTAAGTAAAAAATCGTGTTTTTAGGTGAGACCACAAGAAGAAATCAAAAGCGGTAAAATCGTAAGATGTCAGAGGCCATGTACAGGGTGGTTTTTTTTTCGTTAATATTAAAGGGTATAGGCTAAACGGTAAGAGATACAAAAAAACTAAGATACGTGTCCCGTTCTCTTTTTTAGTGTTTAGTTTAATGGCGCAATCGGATCTACGCTAACTAAATTGGTTTCGAAGATACAGAGTGATTGTCAAAATCTGCCGGTTTTTATTATCTCTTATGACTCGGTTGTTTATGGAGATAAAAAAAAGCTTTGGATACGAAAGTTTTATGACTTTTTACGTTGAATCCAGTGGCGTTCTTAAAAAAATATAGATGTTTGATTTTTTGAGATATTATCAAAAGTAGCATTTTGTTAAATGGGACACCCTGTATCTGATAATCTCAAAAATTGCATTTTTCTTGAGATTGCAACAATATATAATACTTAATATTTTGCATTGTCCTACATAGCTAAAATACTAAAAAACATTTTTTTAGTTGGCCATGGATTTAATCAATTCTTTATTTTATAATAGGCATAATAAAATTCAGATAATAACAATAATAAAACATTAATAAACTAAAACAAAACTACAAAAACAAGAAAAGATTTATAACAACTCAACAGTAATTATTTCAAATACTTATATATAACAATTAGCATAGGTGGTTAATCACAAAAGGTGCTCAAATTGTCTTCCATTCTGCTCGATGCATTTTTGGGCTCTGCTTGTAACTGAACGAGTGGCGTTATAGATTTGAATATTTGGCACTCTTCCAATGCAATTAATAAAATTTGCTCTGAGTTCTTCTACAGTATTACTTCGGGTTTTATAGACTTCATTTTTGATAGATCCCCAAAAATAAAAGTCGAGTGGCGTCAGGTCGGGGGAACGCGAAGGCCATCTGTTTGGTCCATATGTACCAAGCCAATTTTCCCCAAAATTGACATTTAGTAAGTCCCTTACCATGTGGCTATTATGTCCTGGAGCACGTCTTGTTGTAAATAAACATTATTTCTTGCAGCTAATGGCATGTTATCCAACTCCATTATTACACATTCTTCCAAAATTTGGATGTATCCTTGAGTATTCAAATTTTCATTAAAAATTCTGTAGTTAAGGACTCTGTTTTGATATAGCGCCACCCATACATGGAACCCAAACCGTCCTCGTTGTATCCAGGCGACCGTCTGATGAAGATTTATGTTTGACCAATATCGATTATTATGTCGATTAAAAATTCCTTCGCTAGATATAAAAGCTTCGTCGGTCCATATTATATTTTGAAAAAAATTGGGATTCCGATTAATCTGTTGCGAATACCAATGACAAAATGTTAAACGCCGCTATTCATCTCCAGGATGTAAGTTATGAACCTTTCTTATTTTATATGGTTTATAATTATGCTTTCTTAACGTTTTTAAAACTGTAGATTTACTTGTGCCAATATCTTTCTCAATATTACGGCTACATATCGTCGGATCAGCAGCAACACAAGCTAATGTATTTATTTCATCTTTTTCTCTATTTGCCTTATTGTAAATCTTACTTCTTGGTTTTCCAAATGATCCATGCTCACTTAAATTGTGATATAATCTTTCAAATATTTGTTGTTCTGGCTGTCGTCGTTCCGGATAACGCTCAAAATATAAGTCTAGAGCTGCGTCTTTATTTTTATTAATCTCAATGTAGCACTCAGGCATATTTAATTTTTCATAATTTTGAAAATTATTCATTTTAATCACCTTGTTTAAAAAATATAATCGGAAACGAAATAAGAATACCAATACATAATTGTTACTGAATTTTATGACATGTAAACTAACAAAAACAATTGCTTAAAACATTCAATTAATGCCAACTGAAAAAAAATGTTTTTTAGTATTTTAGCTATTTAGGACAATGCAAAATATTAAGTGTTATATATTGTTACAATCTCAAGAAAAAATGCAATTTTTTGAGATTATTAGATACAGGATGTCCCATTTAAGAAAATGCTGCTTTTGATAATATCTCAAAAAATCAAACATCTATATTTGACGCCACTGGATTCAACGTAAAAAGTCATAAAACTTTCGCATCCAAAGCTTTCTTTTATCTCTATAAATAACCGAGTCATAAGAGATAATAAAAACTGGCAGATTTTGAGAATCACTCTGTATCTTCGAAACCAATTTAGTTAGCGTAGATCCGATTGCGCCATTAAACTAAACACTAAAAAAGAGAACGGGACACGTATCTGAGTTTTTTTGTATCTCTTACCGTTTAGCCTATACCCTATAATATTAACGAAAAAAACCACCCTGTACAGAATGGTGTATTACATTTCGGTATCTTTGTGCGGTCAGATTAACATTAAAAAAAAAAGGAATCTACTTGAATCTAGAAAAAGGCCTACTTTCTGGGAGTGCCGGCCTGTTTGCTTAAAAAGGTGAGAATTATCGACACTCCACATTCTCATATTTTGGGAATTGACATATACGGAAACATATGAAGCCGTGCTTCAACAGAGAAAAGAATGTGATCCAAAAGGTCATCATTCATATTGGCAAGAAACCACTGGCATACCTATTCCCTGCTTAGATAATTTGTTGGCCAAATCGCCTGAACTGAAGCCAAAAAACAAGGATGCAAATGCAAATCTTTTACCGAAGATCGGTTTGCTGTGAAAGAACAGTTATAGAGATGGTCGGTGTACTTTTTTATGACTTTTGCATTTATTTTTCTTTGAATGCTTCCGGTTTCACGGAATAAATTTAAGCAGTGGTACTGTATGGCTACTTTAGGAAATTTTTCTTGGAAATGAGCCAAAACAATCTTCAATAGAATAATTTTACTCACTATCGCTTTGTGACAGCACGCAAATAGGCTTGTAACACGTATGTTTTTTTATTTTCTGAGTTAAATTAATTAATAATTGGTGATCAACTATTTGGCAATTGTTATCTGTCAATAAACAAATGTGAATTTGATAATTATAAGTTTTTGTTATGAACGAATAAGTTCAAAGTAATTATGTAATTAAACATTATTATTAATTTTATGAAATACATAAATAAAAAGTTTACATCGAGTAGGATTTGAATCTATTGCAGGCTCACATTCTATTAATATAAGTAATTTGAGTGTAATCTCATCAGTTCTAGATACATAAAGACAAAATTTACATCGGTTGGAGTATGTATCTCGATAGCGCAGTTGGTTAACGCGGTACTCTAGTAAAGTACAAGGTCATAGGTTCAAATCCTACTCGAGGTAAACTTTTTATTTATGTGTTTAATAACATTTTTAAATGTGAATTTGTATTTAATTTGAATTTTTATATGCAATATGTCAGTTGTGTCAATCTGATCGTGATTTACATGCATAGGTTACTTTAATCGGAAATTTAAAGAACCGCGTACTATAAAAGATATAATAATGTACATTACAGCTTAAATTTGTCCAATACTAATTTATTATACATATTTAGCAAAAAAAAAACATATACAAATAGGCGATTTAGGTTGTTTTACAACACGTACGTAAAGTGTGTAAATATAGTTATTTACAAAAATCATTGCATTGCTCTAACAGAATACACTAAAAACTCTGTCGTTTGATGTAGCAAAGAATATTTACCCAAGCAAACGAGCATAAACCGACATAAACTACCCGAAAAGTTGGAGGAATTAATAGAAAATTAATACTTTGAGCTGGAAGCCAAAACATACAACTTGATTGAAATGTTGGAATGAATTTATTTCTACATTCTTCAAATATATCTGCCTTACCTTCCATAATACTCATTGCTAAAAATATGAATTAAAATTAATCTGATAAATCTATCAAATTACTTACCGATAAAGAATATCCATACTATTTGAGGAGTCATAATAAATTGGTCTACTAGTAGTTTTTTTCCAACTATTTTATAGGCTGTTCCAACATATTTTGCGTCTAACCACCTGTACCTGCAATTACAGTATTGCTATTTCAATAAATATAGACTTATTTCAAAAACTTATTTATTATACTGTTATGTTTTAATCAACGCGTTAATTGTAAACACTATTACTT
The DNA here is from genome assembly GCA_036346205.1 of Vesta saturnalis. Lineage (NCBI taxonomy): Eukaryota > Metazoa > Arthropoda > Insecta > Coleoptera > Lampyridae > Vesta > Vesta saturnalis. Next base: position 9,133,357 of record JARFJB010002231.1, on the reverse strand, counting down.
TTTTAGTTGATATAACACTAAAAATTAATAAGTAATTTTAAGCAGAAAATCTGTGCTAAATTAAAAAGTATAGTCATAGCTCACACGAAACATAGGTGGTAGACGTACACACATACATCTAGTATATTGGTTGTTTTCCAATTAATGCAATGAATATGTAATTACTTAAAATGCTTCTCTTTTGGGTTGTAACCACGTTTTCTACAAATTTGAACACTTACAGTTATTGTAGTCAGTAAATGTTAAAAACATTTATTGAGTTTCAAAGATATTAATGAAATATGAAAAGATAAACAAAGATAAACTTGCCATAACAGTTGAATAAATGTATTTGAAAGCCAACTATAGAATGTAAGTTTATTTTAGTAAAGATTAGCTAGATTTCTAATAAAATAAATATTACATACAACGTTCTAGAACGCATGAAGGCTAACGATGAGAAATGCCACGATCAAAAAAAGCAAAAGCTGAGTTTTTAATGGTAAAAGCATCGCAACTAAGAACCTAGATATATGGATTAAAAATCTAGTAAAATAGTAACAAATTATAAACTGTAACTGCTCTGATACATTAAAAACAGAATGTATACGTAACGTTAAATATAATTTAACGTTAAATTATCGCAATTCTGGGAAGACTAAACTAATTGACGTCAAGATCCAGAAAAAAAATCAGCAAAAAACAATGACATGCCAAAAATTAGAATTACGATCTACTCTTCTGTCTGTTTTTAATTGCAGGATGCCAAAATCTATATTATAATGTGACTTTTTTAATCGTGACATTCTTCATCGCTAGTCTTCGTGTGTAGAGGGTGTACCATTTTTTCAAAACGGTGTTTAATTTATTAAAGCTTTACTTGACCATCATAGCAAGCTTACCTTGGGTTTTCATTTTCATAAATTTGTTCGACAACAATTTTTAAATGTTTTATCATTTACTGTAGATATTATCGAAGCGTTTAAATTTGTAAAAATATAAATAAACATACATGAGTACAACACGCGAGGTCAGTATCCCAATTGAGAATGAAAATTGTGGAAATTTATATTTTTGAACATACAGGGTGTCCCAAAATTAATTCCCTAGCTGCGGGGTTGTACTATATGACCAAAAATAAGTCGAAAATCACTTACGTCAAAATTTCCTCCTTACGAAATTATGGTCATATTAAAAATTGCAAACATGTTTTCAAATATCCAAAAAAAAATAGTTTATTAATTTAAACCAATTGACATATACATATAATAAAATTAAAATACTTAAATTTACAAAGGAAAATGTTTTCAACACGACCTATTGTTTCGTTTGCAATTTGAGTTAAAGCTTCGTAAATTCGAACAATAACGTCATATTCATTATTCGGCAGGACTTTGTATACCACGTTTTTGCATTTTTCACCTAACCCCAAAGCCAAAAGTCTATTGGGTTGACATTTTCAGAATAATGCGCAGGCGATCCATCAAGAATATCTTCCAAAAAGGTAAGTAATATGTTTTCGCAAAAATTTGCATAATTCTGTGCGTTTAATATTCTTGGCAGAAATTGTGGTTCTATTATGTCATTACTCAACAGACCAATCCACACATTTACACTCCAGCGCACTTGCTTATGTGATTTTATAATTCGATGTGGATTTTCGTAATTTCAGCTATGCAAGTTGTGCTGGTTAAACACTCGTCGTTGCTTAAAATGGGCCTCATCACTTCACAATACTTGCTTAAAAAAGTCTTCTTTTGTATCTAAGCAATTTAAAAACCATCTGCAAAATAGTAAGCGCAACTGTCCCCAGGATGCAATTTTGTAAGTGATAAGGACACAGATTTTCTCTTTGCAAAAATACGATGATGACGACTGTTTTCCAAGATCTTGCTACTTACAGACGGATCTTCTGCAATTTCGTGGAGTAATTGCTCTTCCTGTTGCCATGTTAGCTTTATAGGACGACCAGTATGAATCATGCTAGGAGCCAAACTTCCAGTTTCAAGTGACGATCTTCAACAGCACTTATTGTTTTATGACTAGGGTGTCGCCTAGTAGGAGCACGTTGGCGGTACAGACGCTATGCGCCACGAGCATTATTATTACAAACTCCAAGTAGTTTAATCATATCTAAATTATCTTGATTGTTGTACCTTCTGTGCACTATAATAAGCATGAAAACATAATTGTTTGTCTTTCTACGTCAGTTTAAAATGGAAGTATTTTACAATCAAACATTGACACACATGTCATATTCTGTCTTCGTGAAGGGTGATTTAATTATAAACAAACTATCTTTACCTAGATACCTATTTCAAAAATTTATTTGCAAAAATACCTTCATTGCGATCTTTAAGATGGCCATAATTCTGTAGAGGAAACTTTCGAAATTTTGTCATAAGTGATTTTCGACTTTTTTGGCCAGAGTCTAACCCCGCGACTTAATTTTGAGACACACTGAATAGTTACTTTAATAATATTACATAAGATGTTTGTAAAGGCAATAGAACCAAACAACAACAATATATATATATATATATATATATATATATATATATATATATATATATACAGGGTGTTCCAAAAGCCCATCAGAAAATTCCAGGAGGAGATTCTACGAGCTAAAATAATAGCAGTTTGTTAGGAAATTTTGTTTTGGATTGTCATTTGTTTGCAAGTTACGGCTTGTCAAAGACCGATTTTTTAAAACTATTTTTTTAAATAGCTTCTGCAGTTCAAGTCGATTGATTGTTTACATACTTACTAATTAGATAGTCAATGGCAGTAATAAAAAGTGCCATTATGCGCCGTTAGAGAGCACCTAAAACTTAAAACTTGTTTTGTTGATAACTTTTTTCTCTTGCCAAACATCTCAAAAATATGAACATTATTATAAAGAGAAACAATATTAAAAAAAATGATGTGCTCTTTATTCAAGCCGATAAATGCAACTGTTTAGTCAGAAATCGCGATTAAAGTTTTATTATTATTAATAACTGTTATTAATACCCTTGATACGAATTGTCACGAACATTGTTTAATCTTCGTATAAGTTTGATTTTTTACCATAATAATTTGGAAAATGGCTAAAAAAAAAATTGGTCATTGACAAGCCATAACTTGCAAACAAATGACAATCCGAAACAAAATTTCCTTGCAAACTGATATTATTTTAGCTCGTAGAATCTCCTCCCGGAGTTTCCTGATGGACTTTAGAACACCTATATATATATATATATATATATATATATATATATATATATATATATATATATATATATATATATATATGTGTGTGTGTGTGCGTGCGTGCGTGCGTGCGTGCGTGTGCGCGTGCGCGTGAGTTTGCGCGTGCGCGTGCGCGTGCGTGTGCGT